>VFFE01007674.1:406209-426915 GCA_008921705.1 Burhinus oedicnemus | reverse complement strand
ACACTGAATGTCGGACACTGCGAGTGCTACGGCTTCAGGAGGAAGGGAAGGCCTCAGGGATCCGGCACCGGGGCAAGGAGTTCTCTGGATCGCCGCCATCAAGGGAGAGCCTTCCTCCTCAGCAAACTTTCTAATTTATATTGAATGTGACGTTCATGGTATGAAATAATCCTGTTGGCCAGCTTGGGTCAAGTGCCCGGGTCTTGCTCCTCCTCATCCCTGCACCTGGCTAGCCTGAAAACACTGAGACCTTGACACCCACACACCATAGCTGGCTATAAAGTAAATATTTTCACAAATTCAGACACCAGAGTCCTCCAAAAGTACAATTTTCCCAAGCATTAGAAAAGAAATTAGTCCTGTGTCGCTCAAACCAGGACACCAGTGTAGCTGAATTTGGAAAAAAATATACCTGGAAACATAGTACTTGAAATTTGCCAATGCATAGGGAAAAGGTTTTATGCTAGTTACATAGGGGTATGGTACAAGAGTTCAGTTTTCTAGGCTATCTTGGTGGACAGTCTGTCAAATCTTTTAAATTGTTGTTCCAGTCAATTTTATTGACTGAAGTGAAAACAAGAATTAATCTTTTTTTCCATTCTTAACATGAAGATTTAATTTCGTATTCTTCATTTACATTTCAGTATCAATTATGTATTTTAATTTGTGTGCATGAACCCTGAAGCCCTTACTCACTTTTGACTCCATCTTTAATTTTGCCTAACAAGTACATCTCATTTCTGGAAAGCACGTACACCAGGAACTGATTAGCGTTAACAGTTGGGTAAATTGTAGGGAAAGAAGCGATGTCTGGGCCTGGTTATGGGAGCGCGTTATGGTGTGGGGTCTGGCCAGTTACAGTGAATTGATGGATGCTGGTTTTCAGGTGATTTCTGTTATCATCCTCCTCAACAGGTTTGGTTAAAAACAGCCCTAGAGAAGTACTGGAGAAAGTGAACTCACTCAGAAGCAGAGGATTGATTTCCCACCAAAATGGGAGGTCATTATTGCGAGGAAATCGGCTAAATTATTTACTTGGCAAAGCAGCCAGATAGGAAATAACTCAGCATTTATGTGTTTCCCATTTATTCAGCGCTCAGGCATAGCATGCACAAGCAATGCGGCGCAGTTTGCTCCTGAGAGGCGCATCAACACCCGTAGTTGCAGTCTGTGTCACCCTCCCTGCAGTTCATCAGCAGGTGGCACTTAGAAAGATTGAGTTCAGAAAAAACAAGTATGAAATGACCAGAGCTGAGAGATTTATACCTTTTAAACACCTAGCTACCTGGTTTTATTAACACTCCCAGTACCTGTGGTGTGTGTTGGTATCAGCCTGATTTTATGCAGATAGGAGCAAGCTCTTGCAAAAAAATTAGTGCTATTAAGTCAGTCATACGCTAAAGAGCAAGGTTGTGGTGTCAGGGAGAAGTGCAGTGCTGCTTTATCTTGCTGCAACTGGTGTTTCAGTTTAGCAGCAGAGAGGTATCGTGGCTGAAGGCGCACACTGCAAACTTAAGCCTTGCCTTTTTCTCACTCTCCTGCATGATCCTCTGGTGGATCTTTGTCCCACAGCCCTGGCAGTTCGATACAGGAAAAGGTTAACTTCTGAAAGCATAGTCTGGCAATTCCATGTGTACCAAGCATTAAATTAGGGGATGCTGATACAGTGCAGGATGTAAAGTGGAGCTTGAAGGGGATGCAGCCAAGGTGGGTTTGAGGACCACAGGTCGTTTATATCCTGACAAGAGCCAGCCAGCCCCAGTTGATCAGTGCTGTGTCTGGGGGATGTCACTGTCGGCTCTGCTATGGAGAGCAGCTAGGAGTTATCCCACATCCCAGATTTGAACTTGTGAGTGGTAGGTACCAGGAGCAAGGGGAGGTGCAGAGTTCTGCCCCTGAGGAGGAACAACCCCAGGAACCAGTTTTGCTGGGGGCTGACTGGCTGGAAAGCAGCTTGGCAGAAAAGGACCTGGGGGTCCTGGTGGACACCAGGTTGAACATGAGCCAGCAATGTGCCCCCGGTGGCAAAGAAGGTGAATGCTACCCTGGACTGCATTAGGCAGAGCATTGCCAGGAGGTCGAGGGAGGTGATCCTGCCCCTCCACTCAGCACTTGTGAGGCCACATCTGGAGCACTAAGTCCAGTTCTGGAATCCTCAGTACAGGAGAAACAGGGACATACTGGAGAGAGTCCCACAGAGGGCCATGAAGGTGACTAAGAGACTGGAGCATCTCTCCTATGAGGAAAGGCTGAGACAGCTGGGACTGTTCAGCCTGGAGAAGAGAAGGCTCAGAGAGAATCTCATCAATGTGTAGAAATACCTGAAGGGAAGGTGCAAAGAGGAGAGAGCCAGGCTCTTTGTTGCCCAGTGACAGAAAAGGCAATGGGCACACATTGAAACACAGGAGATTCCCTCTGAACATCAGGAAACAGTTTTTTACCGTGAGCGTGACTGAGCACTGGCACAGGTTGCCTAGAGAGGAGGTGCAGTCTCCATCCTTGGAGATATTTAAAAGCCACCTGAACGTGGTCCTGGGCAATTGGCTCTAGGTGGCCCTGCTTGAGCAGGAGTGTTGGACCAGTTGACCTCGAGGTCTCTTCCAACATCAACCACTCTCTGATGGCACCAACTGCACTCTTAAGCAACTGTGCTGGATGGGTGGTTTGACCGCCTCTGTGCCATCTTCTTTGCAGACAGACTTTTCTTAAGAGAGCCTGTTCTAAAATAACATTTCTCTAGTTTGTTCTTCAAAAACTTAAAAAAGTTTATGCATTCTCACCAAAAAAAGGATAGCGACATATTTTTGGTACCTTATGTCTGCTTCTCAGTTCACTCCCACTTTTTCACCTTCAGTTTTTAAAACAGGCAATCTCTTGTATGCTCCTTGGATTGTACAGCAGGGACGCAGTATCTGTCATTCTCTCCTGTTCCTGCAGGATGTGTGCAAAAGAGCAGTTATTTCATTTCTCTTCTGACTATGTATGTGAAAACTAAGGAAAAATCTCATTCTTTGCAGCAAATGCATATTGTGTGAGCCTCTTGTCTTGCTTTTTCTAAGTATTTCCTTTCCTTTAAAACCTTGTTCTTACTAGCTCTGTTTCTGAGCCATTTGTAGCTAGTGTTGTGTCCCATGTGCCTCCATGGAATAGCGGACGAGGTGCTGAGCTTAGCTGTCATACTAATAGGCCTTAAGCGGTATCATATCCAAGACTCAAGGCAGGAGGCTTTTATCAACACAAGCCTACAGAGAGGGCTTTTGTTGTAAACCACAACAGTATGGTGTGCCACTGCGTTTCCTCCTCCTGGCGAGTTAACAGCCACCTGGAAACAAACCCTGCCAAATATGCTGCTTTTTATGCACATGGGAGCAGTGGAGCTGTTATTGGTGACCTTAGCCTTCTTGTTTTGGCTTGCAAGCTAATTTTCTATTAATTACAGGCATAGCTTTAATCTTTGTCAATAGGGCAGCAACAATAGAGTTATCCTTTGACTATTAATGTCCCATTTATTCTTATCCCATGACTCTCTGTTTGCAAAATAAAGACTGAAGCATTTTTCATATAAATTTATTTCCTATTCATGATTTTTAAAATTCACAAAGAGCCTGGCCTTAGATGTAATGGTGCTGCCTTCTCAGTGTAAATACTATTGCTCTAGTGCAATCCTTGGAGACCATAGGAGGCTTTCCAGGTAAGGAATAAAGTTTTTTGAGGTGGAAGAGAAGCAGTCTTAATGTAAGTTGTTTGATTTTTCCAAAGGGGAAGGAGCATTCCCATTTTAGGAGAGGATGAAATCCAAGCCTTTACACAGGTCCTCCCCAGTTAAAGGCACGCACAAGAGCTTAGGTACCGTTTAAGATTTGAGTATACTTGCAATATCGGAGACTTCAAAAGAGAAACAGCTGCATGTGTGATAGAGTGGCTAAGACCTTAGAGAGCTGCAAAATGGGTGAAAATTTCTTCTTTTAAAATCTGACCTGGGAAGTGGATGTAGACTTAGGTAGGAACAAGTTTAACCAAGAGACATATTCCTACAGAAAAGAGATTGTCTTTGGGTTTGGTACCTAAAGGCTGCGGTGTGGGAAGAAAAAATGCTTGGGAGGATTGGACTTCATACAGCATTTTAATTCATTTTGAAATATTGAAGAAGGTTCAGAAACAAACCTCATTGTTAACCAAAAGGTTACAAAGGTTGACAGGCCAAAGTGTACATGAACAATAGCTATTGAGGAGATTTCCATAACGGAAAATGTAGATTTCTTATCACTTTGGAGTTTGCATGTTCATACCCTGTTGTGACTTCAGAGGGATTATACATGCAAACCCCTGGTGCAGAGAGGTGGCAGTGTGGATAAGGTGACACTTGGTGCTACATTTGCTCTTTGTTATACAAGAGGTATCTTTAGTTTCAGTTTTGCTCATGTAAAAATGTGACACTCCTAAAACTGAGAAGAAATATTCTGGTATTTCTGTCTTTTTATTGCAGCTAATTGGTATGAGACAGTGATGCTAATATCTGTAGTTAATAAGAAAATAAGTCTGGGTTTTTTTCTGTTATATATTTTATTTGCCTTATACTGCACGTGTGGCAAGAGCAGTGAGCTCAAGAATTACACTCCTGTTGCATTTAGGCAAACTTACCACTTGTAATACAAAGAGAATACACACCAAGACTTCAAAGAGTTTCAGAAAAGGTCTGAATTACCTGTGTACATATCTAGCTTTTAACTTTTAGGGCTTTTTAGACACTGAAGTACCTTTGCCACACCTGAATAACAGCAGACCAGTTGAAAACAGGAGAAAGGCAGGAGGGAGAAAATGACTATCCTCAGGCTTGGCATGGGAGGCTGCTTAAACACATTGTAAAAGTCACATAAGGCACCTGCATCTGTCTATAAGCAAGCAGAAGCAGTGGTTTGCTGAATGCACAAATGTTAGGAGTTACTCAGACTACAAAGATATCCTCAAACATATGGGTATCTGCCCCTAATGATTCCAGAAAAAAAAAAAACCCAGCCAGACTCTGCTGAATCGAATGCAAACTGAGCATGAAGATCTGAAAAGGTCTTTGAAGAGCAAAGAGTCTGCAACATAAAAGCAAATTATGAACTATATTTATATCTATCAAAAGGTGATACCTGTAAGAGCACTGGTGGGCATACAGGGTCACCAGGCAGGACATCAGAAAAATCAGAAGCTAGATGAATTGGTCATTGCAGGGGAATTTGGGCAGGTGCTGCGCTGGGTAACAAAGATGAGAAGGTGCCAGACTGCTGAGGTACCGCAACAGAAGTGCTGAGAGAAGCTGGAGAATTGAATGTGGAGGTGTCCCCGTGTGTTGCACAGAGCATAGCCAGCCCTCTGAAGAGGCAGCGCTGCTGACAGAAAACACACCATGCACATGGAGGCCGCAGCTGTGAGTTGTGAATCTGAGCACTGGATTTCACTTAAAAAACCCTGAAATTTTTGGCGGAAAGCAAGTGGTGATTTTGAACAGGCTGGCAGTGACAGTCTTGGGAGGGGGTGAGCTCCTAGGGAGACAGTTCCTCTCCTCAGCCCGCTCCAGCTCCCTCCTTTTGACTTCTGCTGCTTTGCTCCCAGGTGGGTGGGCACAGCAGTCCTCCTGCCTTCAGTTCCTGCCGTCCTGTTTGCAAGCCCCTAACTAATTCCACCATCTAAGTCCGCCCTCTCCCAAAACTAGCTCGTTCTTGATGAGATAGATACTCATCTTCAGCTTCCCTCTGATTTGTGAAAATGGAGAAAAATAATGGGAAAAATGGGTGCTTGGCCTTTTGGATATTTCATGAGAAGGCTGTATTATTTATAAATAATTTATGACTTTGAAGATACACACTTTCTCCCCAGGTTATATGTCTTGTATAACTGAACTGTATGATTTACCTTAAATTGCCCATCTGCCATGCATCGTGAATCTCCGTACAGCGCTGTTTCTTCTCTCCTGTATGGCCTTCGCTCGTGGATAAGAGATTTGCATAAAATGATTTCTTCATGTAAATGCGATCAGGCTGTGGCTCCAGCATCTTGTTATAACATATGTACCAATCCCCTTGAATTGGGCTATCACCGACCTCGGTAACTGAATCTGTTTGTTGCTGTAGTTTTGGGAATTAGCGGGGAGCAGGATGCATACACTGACATGCTTTTACTGCCGTTTTTGTAGCTTTGCCTTATCCTAAGGCTTCGTTGAGGAAAAAACAACAGGCGAGGGTCGGGATGGGGGTTGGTGGTGCTGCAGCTCAGGCGGAGGCTGGAGCGAGAGCCAGGGGCTGAGGGGGGCTCCCTGGGGACACCCCGGTTATCTGCACTGTCCCTGAGCCAAGCAGCCAACCCCCCCGGGAATGACCTGCCCAGGGCCCGGGCAACCGGCGTAATTAAAATGGTGCGTTAGCCAGAGAGATAAGGAGCCCTGCCGTTTTGGTCGGTGTCATTCAGGCTATGACGTGGGGCGTGCCGGGGGTCCGTGAGATGCCGGGGGGATGTGGAGCCCCTGCCCGAGAACAGAGCAACCAAAGCACCTCACAGACCTTTCCTGCATCCCTCTGCTCCCAGCAGTCTTAGCCTTGCGTTTATACAACGTGAAGTATTTATTTTACCCCCAGTCACTGGTTTTGGCTGAACCTTCATTCATGGTCTCTTCTTCCTGGCCTCACTGTCCACGCTCTGTTTGACTTTTCTTTCTATTCTTCCAGCTCCTTTTGTAGCTATCTTGTCCCAGCTTCCGTGATCTTCCTGGAACCTCCTTGTCTCCCCTTTACCTGCAGCATGAATAAATGAGGTAATGAGACACAGGCCAGCCATCCCAATTACTTTGTATACGTATGCATATGTATGCCCTAACCCGTTCCCTTGTCTCTCATTTTTCTGTCCTTTTCTACAGCAGTCTCTGGAGGATGGGATTATCTTTTGGTGTGTATTTAGCATGCTGCCGCTGCTGCAGTATGAATAGCATTGACTAATGGTATACATATTTTGAAAAACTAGAGCTGTATTGTAGTGTTCATTTGGGCTAGTAATGCCCAACAAATTACCATGTAGCCTAGCTTGTCATCACTGTCAATACAATGTTTTCCTGCACTCAGGTCATCATTGAATAGTTTTATATTTTTGAAGTTGGAAGGGAAGACAAAATATAGTCGGTATGGCCTCTTATAATTATTTAATGCTTTTTATACTAACGTTAATGTGTTCTGAATAATGGTTTATGGGAAATATCTGCTAATTTAGGTAATGGTGATAGTATTTTGATCAGGTGTGTAGTAAATGCAGAAGTTGGAGGGTGGGTTTTTTGAAGGTTTCTCCATCTTTCTATAATTACCAGATAGATAATGTGAACTTGCGTGATCCAACATGCTAATGATTGCCTTCCAGCTTTTAGGGAGACAGAAATTATACACTAGCAGTGTCTGAACGACATTCTGCTTTGGTAGTGTAATAAAACATAGGATACCGTACTCTATTGCATTGTGTAAACATCCATGAATTTGTCCCTGGTCTTTCAATACAGAAAATAATGAAGATGAAGCTAAATTTACTTTAGGAGTACTCAAATGGCTATTGATGGCTTGGGAATGCTGGGTTATCAATAGTAGATGAACTGCTTTGCTGTTGTCTGACACTTTGTAGTGGTGTCTCATGAATCATTTTCATATAAAAGGTAAATGCTCTTACTGTCCAATTTTGCTCCTTTTAAATTGCTACATTTTTCAGCTTTGTCTGCAGATTTCCTGAACCAAGCTCTTGGGGGCTGAGCTGTGGGATATTTTCTTAGCAAGATGCCTTTTTTGAATGGGCTCTGAACTGTGCTGCCTGATTAAAGGCAAGTCTGATAAGATCGTAGCGTGCGATGATTGTCTGGTGTGCTCTATATTCCACAGGCCACTTAGTGCTGGTCTGTGCTGGGCCATTAGGAGGAAGGTGAAGAGAACTGTGTTTGGGTGATATTCTTAAATATATCACATACCCTTGGTGCCTTGCTGTTGGGTCTAGATTAATGGGAAAGAGAGCACTTTGGCTGTTGTGCCACTAGCCATTTTATTAGTTGCATCTTGCTGTATCTCACTTTTAAAGGAATAATTTGCAGCCCGTTAATCCCTCTGTGATGAATAGAGTTCTTTCCAATTTATTTCCTTCTAAAATGTGTTCAGTATGGGAAATTACCACAGAGGAACACGTAGACCCTTAGTCTTTCATACTTACGACCATTACATTGGGACTATGTGGGCAAAGGAGCAGTCAGAGGTAGCAGATTAGCCTTCAGATGAAGAAGAAAAAAAAAAAAGGCAAAACATGGTAGAAGCCATAGCAACAATATTCCTGAATCTGCAGGAAATCATCTAATCCCTGGTTAATATAAAACACTCCTAAAGCGACCAGAGCTTTTGAAATCAGTTTCTTTGTTTCAGAAGTAAGCAGTGCAGCCCCAAGGCAAGGAGTGGCGTTGGGTTTACTGGGCTATTGCTACAGAAAGGTCTCTGGAGATAGGAGACGGTAACCTCACCTCTTTGTTTGGCTCAAGAGCTGTGAACCAGATCACATGTTGTTGGAGAGTACTGTGCAGGAGATGGGGAAATTCTGAGAGAAAGCTTTTATAAGCTTATTCTGTTTGATTTATTCTGAAAATTCATAAATTAGATACTGCTATTAACAGTGTGTATTTTATACTGTTCAGTGTTCTGAGTAAGAGGTGAGGCTCAAGTTCTCTTGCACTTCTTTCAAGGTGCATATAATAAACTCTTGCTGAGTACCTTCTTGTATCATAAGTTTTAGTATCTCTAACAGTTGGTTTTCTGTAGCTAAGGTGAGGACTGAAAAAAACGTTGCCTGAGGCTTTAAGGGTGCTTTGGGCACAGAACCCCCAGTTCATGGGTAGGTGGAATACAAGGAAATCAGGTTTTATGGTTTCGGATGACTGCTGCTTATTATCTTGCCTTTCCTATCTCTCCCCCATCCCAGATGTTCCCTTGAACTTGCTCTAGCCGTTTATATGAAATTAGACTTTATTGGAATGACTGCATCAGGCAGTGGTGAAGTCTCCCACACACTTTTTTTTTTCCAATAGCTAAGAGGCTGCTGTTGACATCTAAGTGTATGGCTGAGTTACTTTAAAAACTACTTCCGTGCTGGGTCATGGGAAAGGTTCTCAGTGCAGTATTTTACCCTGATGTATCTATAACTCTAGCAGCAGCAGCCATCAGCAGCACCACTTCTGCAGCTTTTTCAGTAAGGAAATAAATCTCACAGTCATTTTTCCTGCGCTCTGCATGCCAGTTCCATTAATTAAAATGCACAAAGAGAATAGAGCATAAGAGGGGTGGTTGTGTACCTACCAGTTACCATGGAAATAATTAAGGGCACGCTTAGACTAGTGGACTCAGGGGCACTAGCGTGCCCCCTCTTCTTGTCTCTCTCTGTCCCTTGCAGCATGGTTTCTGCAGGAACAGCACCTGGCTGTGGGGTTCAAAGGGAGCCCCCCACATCCCTGCTTCGCTTGGCAGCCTTTGGAAACCTGGAGAGGGGTGTAGTGACAAGGGTGCCTGAGTATTTCTGTCAGGTTTCGGACCTTTGTTTACTTCAGAGGATGTTTTTTCTCTTTCCATCACGAGCACCAATAAGATCTGGCCACCCATCTTGCTTGCCTCTCATGCAGTTTGCCAGCCTTGTCCCTGTCTCGTCCAGCAGAAGTTGAGGGTCATTTATTCAACCCCCATGGTTGTACCTGTAGAGCACTAGCTGTGCTGGAGGCAGCGCAAGGATGGGAGGCGTCAACACCCTGCAGAGCTGTAACTGACCCCTCACAGCCTCCGGCAGATGCTGGCTGGGAGAGATTATGGGGCAGGCCTGTCTGGTTTTCCACTAGGAGTATAGACTCCCTATGACAGACCCTCAAGCTGTTGTTATGTCTAAGAAAGACAATTTGAACAAAATCTGCAGCTCATGTGAATTGGTATAGTATCCTTAACAGGCATAGAGCGTAATTATTTCATAGTTTGAAAGAACTGTACTGTAATATCAGTCCATTTTATTACTCTCCTGTGCTATTGGTGCCAGCAGAGCTGAGAAATGAGGTAAAGCATAAGATAGATTCTAGCCCAGTTGTCCCCAAAGTGTGTATTTTACTGTGGCTACATACCTGCACTCCTTCATGGACTTGGCTCTGGAGGGGAATATGCTTTAGTGGTACAGACTCTTCTGCATAGTTCTGCCAAAAGATGGTCTCTTCTGACCTTCTGCTTTTGACTAGACCTGTTTCTTTCTTCTCCTGTGTTGTCTGTCTTTTCCTAAGCTTTATTCTTGCCTCTTTTCCTCACTTTTACAACTCCCTAGGTTCCCTCCGCAGCTACACATCCTATCTCACAATCTATTTTCTGTTTTTGCCTGAACAGACATACATTCCTGTCTTTCACTTGACTCCCTGTTGTTGGCAGCCTCCCATGCAACTCAGCTCTGTGTCATCCTGTTTCGGCCAAGCCAGTGCCGTTCTCCCTTTGTACCAGCTCCATGTTGGATGGGTCTCAACTCAGCCTGTTCTCATCCAAATGGTTCCTGATCTCACTTTCTTTTTTCACCCATTTTTTTTTTCTCCTTAGCTTTTGCTTAGAACCACTGACTCTCTCACCCTCCTTCCTCACTACTCTCTCACCCTCCTTCACCCTTCGTTTCTCTCTGAATCCTCAGACAAATTTCCTTGCCTATGCTCATCCGTCATCTTCCCCACATATCTCTCAGTCCCAGTTTTCCCCTCTTTTTCTTACTCTTCTCCTGTTTCATTACTCTTGTTCCTGTTGTCACAGGATGACACCTTTCCCATTTCGGAAGGTAGTAAAAAGCATCGCTCAGACATAAAGTTTTTTTCCTCGGTCATGTCAAGTCCCTGCTTCAAAGAATAGAGATACTAGAGCTTCTCAAAGAAATAGGATGCCAAGACCTTTTAACTTGGGCCATGAAAAGTACTTTTCTTTGGCTTTATTTTCAGCAACGTGTGTATCATTTTAATGGAGATGACCAAAATGATATTTAGCAAGAGGCTGCGTTTTTTAACAGGTGAAAGTGGCTCTGGAAAGGGGGAAGTGCCAGACAGCTGTAATAAGCTGCTGCCAGCCTCACCTCTGGTACTTATCATCAGGAAATGCCATTATGGTCTTCCAAGTCCTATTTCTTAACATGTCAGCAAATATGTAGTCTTGGGAAGATTTAATATGATTCTGCAAATTTTATAAGGCTCCTAGCAGAGTCAGTTGTCCAGGCAGGAGGAGATGCGTGAGCAGTGAGCTGCTGCCTGCCTTGGTGGCTTGTAAGAGTCAGCTGGGGAGTGAGAACACCACTTTGGAGTTGGACATTGTTTGGGAGTCCCTTGATGGTAGGACTGCATGTGTGTGTGTATATAAATATTTATTTATTTTTTATATATATCTCCTGATCATCCTTGCTCCAAGACTAATTCTATATATGTAAACAAAAAAAAAAAATAAGATACCTCACAAATTACAGGAGCCTGTATCACCATAGCCTTCCCATTTTATAGAAGGGTCAGACTGGGATACTGGGATATCCAGAAGAGGGTTGGCGATACTGCAGAAAATTCGCAACTGTTGAAATAGATCTTTTGATTTTTAGTTGATAAACTCAGAGAGCAGTTCTGCCAACCTTATATTGTTCAAGATCTGTCTCTCATGTGATACTTTTTCTGAGAAAGCAAAAGGAAGACATGATCCCCAGTGAGTTAATAAGAATAATTCTTTCATGCTGGGGAAAAAAAGTGAAAGGAAAAATGAGCTGCATAAGATTTGCCTGTGACATTTAAAGTCTAAATCTGAGTTTGTCTGAGTAATTTATCTTTGGGTATTTGCAGGAGGGAGAGCAGGAGAATATGAATGAGTGCATCGCAGTTATGTCTGAGTTTTCTGATAGATGAAGAGAATTTTTGGTGACTCCATCTGGCTGGAAGGTCTGTCTGTGTGATCTCTTCTCTGGCAGATGGAAGATAACACTAGGAGGAGTCCTTTGATTATCAATGCATGGGAATTACTCCAGTGCAGTATCACCCTGAGACACCACTTTCTTTCAGAGTGACAGGTGATGTTTCTGGGATGTTAGAGAAAGCTGATTTCCCCCTGCTGCACTGAACATGTGTACACCAGATTTTCTTTGGCAATATTAAACCTATCCACCTTCTGTATCTGCTGCTGGTGAGGAGAGAAATGAAAATACAGAGTATCCATGTAGAGAACATAGCAAGTACAAAGGGATCGAAGAAAAAGGATGTGTTTATCAACTTCATTAATATTTCTTTTACAATCTGCTTGGATTCTTGGAGTTCCTATGAACTACTTTTTGAAACATGTAAAAGATTATTAGACTGACATTAATTGAAATCTTTCCTGAATGTAGAGGTTCTTTTTCAAAGAGCGTAGCAATTTTTATTTCCCACTACTGTTGGCGTTGTGCTTGCACACGTGTTTGCAGTATCCCATTGAGCAACCTCACATTTCTGCCAAGACTTCTCTTTGCAACATAGAATCATAGAATGGTTTATGTTGGAAGAGACCTTAAAGGTCATCTAATTCCAACCCCCGTGCCATGGGCAGGGACACTTCCCACTAGATCGGGTTGCTCAAAGCCACATCCAACCTGGCCTTGAACACTTCCAGAGATGGGGCCTCCACAACTTCCCTGGGCAACCTGTGCCAGTGCCTCACCACTCTCACAGTGAAAAATTTCTTCCTGAGATCTAATCTAAATCTCCCCTCTTCCAGTTGGAAGCCATTACCCCTTGTCCTATCACTACATGTCCTTGTAAAAAGTCCCTCTCCAACTTTCTTGCAGGTCCCCTTCAGATACTGGAAGGCTGCAGTAAGGTCTCCCCGGAGCCTTCTCTTCTCCAGGCTGAACAACCACAACTCAGTCTGTCTTCCTAGGAGAGGTGCTCCAGCACTCTTATAATCTTCGTGGCCCTCCTCTGGACCCGCTCCAATAGGTCTATGTCCTTCTTGTGCTGAGGACTCCAAAGCTGGATGCAGTACGCGGGCAGTGTTGCTTGTGAACCTACCAGCAGTCCTGCATCCAGACCTTCCTTTAGTTTCTAGGAATAAGATTCAGCTTATTTTTGTGAGTATGAGAAGTTAACTAATGGAGCCTTCTGTGAATTGCCTACTGCTTTGGCATGTTACCTGCGTGTGACCATCAGAAAGCAGCTATGCATGTCAGTCCTTGCTCGGAGGGAGAATAAGAAAGGTCTGTGCAGCCATGGGAGTCGTGGTTCAGCCCAGTTTCCTCTGGTGCCTGGGGAAATGTGAGCTGGAGAAGACAGTCTCTACGCTTTTCTGCACTGGAGCATGTTCTAGTCCATAGGAGGAGGATCCACCTGCCACATGGCACTTTTGGGGGATTGCTGCGTTTCCAACAAGCGAGTCTGAAGCACTATATTTATTCATCAGCCTGTGGTTTTTTTTCTCGTCTGCTTTTCCCTACAGTTACACATCCTGCAGAGTCACTTGAAGTATGGGTGAACTTACCAGCTGTTTGCTGGTGAAAGGGCTGGAAGGAATGTCCCATGAGGAGCAGCTAAGGACTTTGGGCTTATCTAGTTTGGTGAAAAGGAGGCTGAGGGGTCACCTCATTGCTCTCTACAGCTTCCTGAGGAGCAAAGTGGAGAGGGAGCTGCTGATCTCTTCTCCCTGGTATCCCGTGATAGGACACATGGGAGTGGTTCAAAGTTGTGTCAAGGGAGGTTCAGACTTGATATTAGGAAGCATTTCTTTATGGAGAGAATGGCCAAACATTGGAACAGGCTTCCTAGAGAGGTGGTTGGTGCCCCAAGCCTGTTAGTGTTTAAGAGGCATTTGTACAATGCCCTTAGTAACATGCTTTAACTTCTGGTCAGCACTGAAGTGGTCAGGCAATTGGACTAGATGATCGTTGTAGGTCATTTCCAACTTATCTATTCTGTTCTAATATTTTACAGTCTAGACACTGGCTGTGCAGTGGAATTCACCTGTGCTAATGATACACAGCAGATCATGAGGTTAACAAAAGCCGTGCCTGTGAGAGCATATTTGCCTTAGTCACCACTTCCCTTGCTCTGGAGGAGGTTAGGAGAAAGTCGTTTGAGGTAGCCCTTTCCTACATGCAGAGTGTGCCTTTCCCAGCTTATCCATGCTTATCATTGCAGATCGGGTTAGTGGCCTGAGTCACACCTCCGTCCAAATTCATCAAGATGTGTAGGGGTCATCTTTTTTGACAGAAAATACTCATGTAGGTTATCTTACTGTCCATCCATATGTGTTATTATGTATGAACCTGCCCCTTTTACCACATAACTACTGTAGCCTCATCTGTGACATTAGCTTATGTTTGTACAAGCAGTTAGTGTTCTGTTCCTCAGAAACCTGGGTCAGATCGGGAACAGTCGGGTTTTGGGCAGGGTTTCTAAAGTGGGATGTAGAATTACTTTCTGTGGAGCTTCCCTGCACAGTTCACGGGTACATAGGATCATAGAATGGTTAGAGTTGGAAGGGACCTTAAAGATCATCCAATTCCAGCCCCCTGCCATGGGCAGGGACACCTTCCACTAGACCAGGTTACTCAAAGCCCCATCCAGTCTGGCCTTGGACACTTCCAGGGAAGTGCATCTTGCTATCCATCCTATCACTGCCTGTTTCATTTTACCTCTTGCCCAATCCTGGTTTTCAGTATGAAATTCTTAATCATAGCTCATGTCATATCATCAGGAAATGCCATTATAGTAATCTCACTGTTGGTTTTTTGCTGTCTTTTGGTGCTTGCCAGCACCAAACAATACAAGAGAGGATGCTGTAAACATTTGAGGTTCCAAATGTCAAACCTCAAGATCCTGTTACAAGTAAGTTAGGACAGCAGCTGGGTTACTCTGCAAGCTTTGGTTAAAATGAACACATTTATTGCTTCTTAAATATTTTCTTTGTTTTATTTTAATATTTATAAAACTTTTCCTGCCTTAAGTAACTTTTGTAAACTTACTTTTCTATTAATACCCTAACATGGCTGTGTGTAATTGGCATGTGATTAATACATTTAACGGAGCTTCAGTCTTGAATGTGATTCCTTTGGCACTCTGTCTAATTTTTTTCTCTTTGCTATTCACGTTGGCCACCTGAGACACTTTCTGATTTTTTTCGCATTACATTCATTTTGATTTCATAGTTGATAGCATTATTATTTTATCAAATAACCTGATGAATTGTTACAGCAAGACTGCGGCAGCAGCCAAAGCACTGATGCTTTCTAATGGCGCACTTACCTCTGCTCTATTATCACTGCCCATTTCATTATTTGCAAGTTGATTACAGCTGCATTTCTCAGGGGCTATGAAATATTCAGCAGCCCGGACTAGCCTGGGGAGAATCGCAGTCTTTGCAGCCCAACACCTGCCCTCAAAGGCAAAGAGGAACCAAAAACTTCTCATGTTTTAAAACTGATGGGGGAATACCTTCTCTGCTTTAGCTTTCCCACAACGCTGACTTAGAGGTACATGGTAATTAAAAAATGCTGCTTTAGTTATGCTTTTCATTGGATGGGGGGGAAGAATAAGAATAAATATACAACTAAGGCATTTCTGCCATACTTGCCTGGCTACAGCAAAGAAGGAAAGAAATGTTGGTGTAATTGTTGCCTGTGTGTCAGTGTGAGGCAGTTGGCATTCTGGGTGGAGTTAGGAAAAAAGCTCTCCATTAAGGGCAAAAATTAACACTACCGGTTATGTTCTCACACTTTTTCTCTGGAGGACTAGCCAGCAATGATTGACTTAAATGTGCAATATTTTACCAAGTAGGAAACAGATAAGATTTTTATAAACAGGATACTTCATAATTAAAGTAAAGAAACAATTGCTTTGACCTTGACACTGAATGAGTAAGGCCAGCATTGTGATAATTGAGAATGTAGCTAAGCAACAGTTCTCCAGGAGCTCGCACTGCTTTATTTTTAGTAGACTACACCAGTAAGGGGAGGGGGGGCTGAATGAGCAAAGCAACTGGTTAATGCTTACAAAAAAGAAATTATTTCTTTGTGCAAAAAGTTTGAGTTGTGATATGTGCTTGTACCAATTTTAATTTGGGTTTGTGTCAAAGGAAAGTAATTGAATCAGTATATCCTTCTGTGGTCTGAACAAGCAGATAGCCTGACAGTATCCCTGATTTCTTAAGCTGCTTTAGAGTCTTGAGTCTCTTCTGAAAATTAATGATGTAGAAGAAATAGTATATTCCTTCAGAAATAGTCTATTTTATATCTATTTCTGCTTGCTTGGGGAGTAATTAGGTTTTCTAATTTTACTGGTTAGCACTGTACAGCCTAATTTACTTGAAAAGTTGGACAGGAATTTTAACTAAATTAATTTGGAAAGTCCTTTAAATAAGTTCTTGCAACCACTTGCTGTAGATGTGCTCTAACTTTGGTTTAAACTAGTCTTACAATACTATAGCAAGCCAGTTCCCTACGAAGTTAATGATGTAAGACCCTTTAAATCTGAAATAAACATCCAGGGAAAGGAAAGTACTTTCTTCTAGCTAAGTCAATTTACAAACCAACTTAGTTTAATGTTTCACTTAGGCAATGTTAAAAAAAAAAAAAATATCAGTCTGAGAAGTTCAACATTTTTATTATGTAGGCATTGCAGGATTGATTGCAACCACATGGCCGCTCTGTTATCCCATAACTAAAAGTATGTCTTGCAAGGCTGGGGCTAATGGAAAGTTTGTAACCTCTTTACTTCTCTGGTTCCCAGTAAATCTCTCATCACTGACTTGGATGCTCTTTCTTTAGATACCAAACCAATACAATTACTAAGTAACAATGAGTTTCTGCTCATAAAACTGGAGCAGTTGCAGAAATTTTGCTGAAGATACCGTCACTGCATGGGTATAAACTACCCTAACTTTATATACAGGAGCCTTTAATTCTGATTTGGTCTGTGAAATCCACATTATTGGCAACATTACATAGGTGAGAGAATAAAAATGTCCTAATTCTCAGCCTAACTTCTTTATCAGATCTTTGAATGTCAGAAGATAGTAAACTGACAAAAATAATAAAAAGGGGTTTAAAAAGTGTATTAGTTACTCTCTGGTATTTTAAATATGGGAAGGAAACCTTTTTCTAAAGTACTTTTCTCTGGATATGATTTAAATTTGAAGAAACAGTAGATAATGTGTGTTGTCTGTTATAGTCTTGAAGTGTGGCATAATTGAATTCAGAATTGTGAATTCTTCTTTCTTTTTTTTGCCTAGGAGGAAACATTGGTCAATACTGTACATCACTTGAACATCAAGCTCTACAGAGACTTCAGGGTAATTATTTATGCAACTGCTTTTTGTTTCCTGTAGTGGTCAGCTTGGCTTTAGTTGAGTTTTGTGAAGACCTCTGTAATTTATGAAGGTGCCAGTGCTAAGCAATTAAACTGGGTAGCAGCAATGTTACAAGTCGCTTTTACAGAAGCTGCTGCTTGCAGCTTCATGATCCGTGATGTGCTGTGTGAGGTGCCTCTGTGTGTGTGTGTATAAAATAAAGATGTGAGACATTTTGAAAATGCAATTGTTGTTTTCATGTCTTAAAAAGCAGCAGTACCAGTCCCAGCTGAAAGGTACAATCAGCTGGATAGGGGTTTGTATGTGATCTTTCAGAAAGCTTTTCCTTACCCCTCAGCATCCCCGTCTTCTAGCTGGTTGTCTTCCTGGAGCTGTGTGAGAGGCACCACGTGCTCTGCTCTGCAGCGCTGACACAGGCTTTCCTGCCCCAGATGATGGGAGTTTTGGTTGGTGGATCTGTTTTGGTCAAGCAGAGCAATGACTGCCTCATTGGAAATTGCTGTCTTTGTTCACTTTGCCAAGTTCTTAAAAGCCGGTTCTGCTGTTGCGATTGCTGTAGATGCTGCAGATCTGTACATCACATTTGCTTGTTTCAAAGCCTGTTTTGAAAGCCTAGCAAATGAGGTCTCCGTTGGTATGGACGGAAAATAAATAACAAAATAGACAGCTGGGGATTGATATTTCACGTTCAAGTTACAAAGCTATCCCACTGCGGAAGGTATGGAAAAGAATACTGTGGTTAGGAAATGAGTCTGGGCACGCAGTCTGCAAGGCATATCTGGTACCTTTGCATGGAGACCAATGAGATCCAGCCTTCAGCATGTACGCTGGTGCTGCTTGCATTCATTTAGGTCTGATGAGATTTGAGCAACATCAAATTTATATTGGGTTGCCACTTAAATAATTAACATCTCGCAACACATGGCAGATGGTGAATTTTCAAACACTGCAGTTATTTTTTTTAATTCTGAGTATCCTGGCCCTTGCTGGGTGGCTGTTTCTGATAAATGATGATATGATATTGGATGAGATTTGGTTCTGTGTAATGCACGCAATTTGGGCTGAGTTGAGAAGTACTGGGAAGATTTCAAGTCCCTTCCTTAGCGCAATGATAGCCTTGAAACTTTCCGTGGAATCAGTGCTTTGCTAATGCATACCAAGCAGGTGGTCTTTACTTACGACGTGTTGCTAAGATGGTAAGCAAAGAACCTTGAAGGTAACCACATTGCACTAACTGACCTGGTGCATGTTCCTAGCTTTTCCTAAAGGAAAGCGGGTTTGCTCAGACAAAGTTACTGGTTTGACTTTGCTTTTGCAGAATCTGAGAGCACAACTCTGGTAACATACTTGGTTACCACAACTTGTCTGACCAGTTACTTCCTAAGCTACAGTGACTGGTTGTACGAGTTTGTGTGGATATACTCCGAGTCCCTCTCTCAGTCTGTTCTTATTATCTGTACATAGTACAAGAGATGCTTCAATCCCAAATCTTGAGCCCATGAGAAGTGCATAAATATAACTGACATATGATTGATGGAAACGTTGCTTCTTGGTAGTATTTATCTTTAAAATGAACATAGAAATCAACAAGCTTTACCAGACACTCTTTAAAGACAGAATTAATGTAAAATCAATTTAGTATCACACATGCTTCTGGAGTCTTAGCTTGTGGAAGCCGGAGGATTGTGATAGTTGTCTTTAAATCTGTCAAAGATGAAGCGTTTGATTTCTGAACTCTCATTCTCTGTAAGAGATACGCAGATCTGGAAATGAAACACCTCTGAACGCTGAGGGTTTTTTCTCTCTCTTCCCTGTTGAATAGCTCATCATTTTGGAAATTCTGTTTGCAATAAAAATGTGTTGATGACTCTGCTACGTGTCTAAAGGACCTGGATAACCTGAACTTTTGCATGGGAAATCAGAAATTGTGAACAGGTTATCATGCCATGTAATCCTCCATCGGCGTTTGGCAGCCATACGGTGCCATCTGAGCACAGCTGTAGGTCCAGCGAATTTTCCTTCCAGTTCAAAAAAGTTGGGAATCTTAGAGCTGGGAAAAAAAGATGGTTTTACGGGGGTTTTAGGGTCTTAAACATCTGGATTTACTTCTCTGATCCCATTTATGGTACAACCCAGAAACAGTTGTTTGGCCTTGAGTGAGGCTGGAAGCTTTGCTGGAGGAGAAATAGTATCGAACTTTAGCCTGGCAGCATGGGATTTTTGACTATGTGAAAAAACAACCAACCTCCCCATGGATCACCTTACAGCTCTGGTTTAGAGAGTGGCTGAAGGAAGTACTTTCAGATGGAGGTGGGGAAGGCAAATGTGGCCAGTGATAAAGGAGGTGGGCGGGCTGAGGACTTCTTTCAGACAGTCAGGCTGCTGAGGGTCTCTCTGTGTGGAACCACATCTCCAGATGCTGTGTGCACACAAGGGTCTGGGTATTTCACCGAGGGGTTCCTCCCCTGAGGTTGGTATGGCTGTGCCATGTCAAGGGCAAGAGGTTACAGCCAGCCTCGGTTTTAGGAACCATAATTATTCATTTAAGTTACATAAAAAGCATAAGAAAGTTGTGGGCCAAGTAGTTGTTGGTGAAGTGTCCAAGGTGAAGTGGTCCTGTCCCCTGAGGGTTGGCAGGAATACGTGTTGCGCAGTCATTTTGTTATACGCAGAGGACAGGTGGTTTCCTGTGGTAGGTGCTGTGCGCAAGGGACCTGTGAGGGGTGAAGAGCAGGGCGAGGGTCTCTTGGGAAGGTCTCTGTAGCAGGATGGCTGAGGTGTTTGCAGGCTCTCTCCTGCAAACCTGTGGCTTCTGCAGGACACGCAGCCTGGTGTGACGTGTGGTGGTCGTGTCTGGGCTTTGCAGTGGTCCACCGTGTTCCCTGTGTTTCTGCTCTGGGTCGTCTGGCCTGGTGTTGGCATGGCAGAGGCACAAGGTGCGTGGCTGAAGGAAAGGGTGCGAGCTGGTGAGCCAGGCATCGGTAGGAGAGGACTTGCTGGCGTCTGAGCGCTCAACAAGACTGGGGGAGCACCGTCAGGAGCCTGGCCCTGCCAGCCTCCGGAAAGGCGGCGAGAAGGGATGAAGAGGTGCCTCTCTCAGAGTTGCTTCAGTGCACGGGACACGTGGTTTGGTGCTTAAAATCTACAGCTTGCCTGTGTTGGGAGGTACTGAGGAATAGCTGCTCTGCTTTCGGTTTCCATCCTGCCTGTTTCCCTCCTGATGTTCGCATGCAAACAGTCCACTGCCCAGGCGTTGGGGTTTGTGTATGTTCCGCATAAATAAAAAACCATACAAGCTTCAGCCTGAGCCTTCTCCTTTGTACTTGTGTGGGTTTGGGGGGGGTGGGTG
>VFFE01007674.1:165490-406189 GCA_008921705.1 Burhinus oedicnemus | reverse complement strand
CCCCCTCTCCTTGTCTTTGGTGTTTTACTTTCTCTGAGTTAGTAAAAGCATTTCCTGTCTTGATGCTAGTGGGCTCCACCACGATGGCTAGTGTGAGCCTCAAGGCACCTCCTATCTCCACCGCCGTCAGTGGTAGCTTCTGCAGGTCTGCAGGTTTCCTTCCCCGAGACGTCAGGTTTTCCCTCTGCTTTCTCTAGCCTGCCCTTCCAGATGGCCAGCTCTCCTGCAGGAGTAAGCAGCCCCGGGCAAGGGCACTCAGCTGCAGCTCCTCAATCTGAAAGGGTCATAAATACATGAAGTTTGTGCTTTTCATTACACTGAACGTAACAGGAGGAGCCGCCTTGTCAGCATGCTCCCAAGGGGAGGATCTGCACTAAAAAGTCTGCATAACAGCGGGGGGGAGGGGGGCAAAAAAACCCCTTTGGGAGCAATGTCCCTGGGCTGGATGTTGGTGACTCGGAGTCAGGGATCTTAGAGGTCATTTGTGGGCCTGACTGCTGCTCGCCATCTTGCCTTTAACTCTTCGTTTTCTTCCTCCTTTGCTGTTTGCCTGGCTGCGCTGCCGATCCTGGATGCCTGTGGCTGTTGTGAGGGCTGACGGCAGCGAGCACTGGTGGCTTGCCCCCTGTCCCAAAATAACCCAGCCACCTCCTCACGGGTTTCCAGCGGGAAGTCGATGTTTGTGAGGAACACTGTGGGAAGGCGGCATTTTTGAGGAGGTGAGGATCCGTGAGACTTTGGTCTCGCTGGCCCTCGGTGAGCGGGGAAGGGAGATGTCACCCGTCATCGGCAGGGGCTGAGTGCAGCTGCCTGGCACAGCGTAGGCTTTCCTGGTGATGGAGGACACAGGTGTGGAAGGAAGGAGGTGTAGGAGTTATGCTTGTGCAGGTCCACCTGCAATAAGGCGTAGAAAGCAAGCAAGCAGCGATTCCTACCCACGCTGCTCACCCTATGGCGTGTTTAACAAAACCCACCCTTCTCAGATGTAATGTAAAGGAATGAAAGAACCACCTCGCAACAGGAGTTACGGTCATTTTATATAGACCCGTCTTGTAGAAGTGGAGTGTTTCAAATACTCCTGCGGCAGGTTTGCATCCGCGAGGCTACAGCGACGATGTCAGACCGACCAAATGCGCTAACGGCAAAAATAGGCTTACGTTGTAGAAATGACTAAGGTGATTACAGAGCTGCATGAATGATTAATTTACCCTGCTTTTGTTTCACTTTTGATCCCAGGCCCTCTGCAAAAAAAAAAAAAAAAAAAAAAAAAAAAATTTTGGAAGGTGTTTTAAAAATAAAAAATACATCAGTTGTAGTAACAGCTTTACTATGCAGATGTGCACCAAAACTACTCACTACTCCAAGAGGAACAGAGTAAAAAATTCAGTTGCTCCTGTATCTCTGTAACATGAATATTTGAAATTTTTAGATAAGTATTCACCAAACACTTTGCAATCAGAATATCTGTTCACATTTTAAGAGGACAATATTATTATTCTTCAAATAGGATATGCAGCGACATACTGGTAGTGCTTTCTTAATAACCCTCCTTTAAGCTCACTTTAGAAAGCATTTGTTTTGTTATTAAAATTACTACACATATTTGAGACAGACTTCAGCTGATCAACTGCCTAACACGTGCTAGACACATATTGATTTTTTTGTCTTAGCCCAACGTTTCCCTTGGGCATCATATTATTTATTCATAAAGCAGAAATGATGTCTGACAGGCAGTTAGAGGGGTGTAGAGCTGTAGTCCAGAAACAATGTGAAAAGCTTTGCAAAGACCCCAAGAAATCAATGGGCTGATGCTAAAGAGCAGCCTTTTAATTCTGAGCACACGTTCTTGCAATCGTTCAGTGTGGAAAAGGAAATTTAAATAACAAATAGTTACTGTTAAAACTGCAGGCCTAAATTTTCATTCATCTTTATTCCAATTATTGGGGCCAAGGTGGAAATAGGCAGAGAAGGCAGCTAGCCAAGCCCAGACACCTCTCAGCCATAAAGCAGGCTTGCTGCTTTAGCTCTGACTTGTACATTTGTATCTAGATTTCTGTGGGAAGTAAGATGTTTTTATCAATAAAGATTTAAAACCTGAGCGTTATTCAGAGAGCCAGATATTCCTAAAATGTGCACGATTCGTAACCACTTACTCTAATTGAGTGTTAGACTGATGTCTGTACAGCAGATTAAAATAATAAATAGCTGGTACTCTTAGAATGTGAGTTGAAATATTTTGATAAGCTAGTCATTGTGATAGACCCGTTTGAAAAAAATTAGGGAAAAGGAGATTTGTTCTGGTTTTGTACATTCAGAATTAGATCGCAGCATACTACTAAGCAGCATTTGCTGGTAGAAGAAACATTTTATTTCCAAAAATGTTTTGTCTACTGAAACAAAGAAAAAATCAAACTCACAGGTGGTACTAGGAAAATTTTTATCTGACCTTCTACTTCTCTCAGCAAGATAAGTAACTTTAATTATTGAACTATTATATTTGAAATGAGCTAGACGTCTGAATAACTTGTCAAATCAGGCCACTATGGAATTTGTTTCTTGTTATTTAAAACACAGATAATGCAGTCAAAAAAATAGCACGTTGTCATGTAATTATTTCATCTTAATGTATAAACACAAGGGAGCTGAACTAAATTTGTTCTGGCACTTCTTGACTTTCTAGTACTTGACTTTGAACCTGAATGTTCTTTGATATATAGGGTTGGGAATTTCAAAATTTGCTTTTCATGTTTGGGGGGGTGGAATGTAAGAAAAGAATTCATTTCTACTCTAATGACATGAAAGTTACTGTCTTCCTCTTGGTTAATAAGAAGATCCTGTTATTTACAGTGAAACCAAGGCATGTGTTAACCTCCTGAAGCTAAGAAGTTAACACACATTCCTTAAATTGGTCTGCAGAACACTTTATAGTTGTTCTGCCCAGGGAAGGCTTTGACCTCTTCAATCACGAAACATTGCAATAAATGTAATTTTAAATCACTCAACTGGGACAGCATAATCTGCGTCCATCCGGAATAAGTAAGAGTGCCTGAAGCATGCATGTATTTTTTTTCCCCCGAAAGTGGTCTTTAAAAAGAAGGGGAAAATGTGATACCTCATTGGTATCTTCTAGGGAATCAAATGTATGAATTTTCACATTTAGTGTTCTGACATATGAAGATGGCGTTGGGGAAGCACTACAGTGTTTTCACGTGCCTGTTTTTCATGGATTTGAAAATCTAATTTCATTTGACTTGATCTGAAGAACATGTAGCAAAAATGACATTTTTCCAGGCTATTTTACATGTTGCAATAGGCACATTTTTTATGGTTGCTATCTGATGAGAACACGAAGTCATGAAAATACTTCATTTCTCAAAAATGGATGTATTTTGATTTGCTCTTGCCAATACTTCTGGATGCTGCTGTTAACTCACAAGAATTACCATGTATTTACAAGTAGATTTTAAATAACAAATTTACTGCACAGCGTTAAAGATGTCTGAATGTTAAGTAGAGATTTTAATGTCACTTTTCCAAACTGTTAAACTACAGCTGTAATAATAATTCTTTTAATCTATTTAGATAGCTGGTAGCTGGTCAATTAATAAGGTTTGTTCATCCAAAGCTCAATTGCATCTCTCTGCCTCTCTGAACTCTGTTTTCTTAATTGAGGTCTGTCTTTACTGTTGTCAGGAACATAACTCTCTGCTTTTGACAGCAGAAGAATACCCAGCCCCAGATAAAGCACTAAAACATGGATACACGCATTTTCTGCTTCACCAGCCTGGAGTGCTCCTCAGGACACTCGGAGGATGTCTGCGCCAGAGCTGGTCACCCAAGGTCTCCCTCTAGTCAGGGGAGGGAAGTAGCTATTTTTAGGACATGGTCCATTTAACTTATTTTGGAGGCTTATTTTATTGTACAGGAAGTTGCATCTTACAAGAGCCTTATAGGGTGCTGTAGTCTGATGGGAAAGTAGGTACGCAGTTGTGGGGTGGAATTCAGCTTCAGGCTGACACACACTCTGAGTTACTTCTCAGCAGCTGGGTCCTCATGTGAGCGCAGCATCTCCCTCCGAGTCAGTGGAGATGTCATCCCTGTAGCCGGTGGAGCCTGGAAAGCAGCGCCGCTCTCCCTGATCCAGGCGCTGCTCTGCGGGATCGCTCGCTACAGACGGCCAGCTGTGCTGGACTGGGTGCAGTGTTCTTGCTATCAGGACTCTGGGACTCGGTGCACTCTTCCAACCTACAGTTATATAGGACAGTGATATGTTAGCAAGCTAGTATGTTACCTACTGGCTTTCCGTTGGGTGTTGATTCGTATTAGCTTTTAGTGAAGAGCACTAAGCAAAAAAATGAAAGGTAAGCCATATTTTTTAACAGGCATTTCGTTGTTAAGGTTTATCTGAAAACAGTACAGCAAAAAGAGTTTCCTTAATTTTGTGGTGATATTGTGTTCCTAAAATTGCTTTCTTCTGATGCTTTGCTGGAACTGTTGATGAAAAGTGATTGATTTGAAAATCACTGTTAAAAAGGTCGTGTATGGGAAGAACCTGTCTGTTGCCTTTTTCTATTTTTACCTTTTTTTCCCTAAACAATAATTTACCTAACGTCAACTTGTCTTTGGTGAAACACCTTGCCTCACCAAACAAACAAATATTTTCAGAGGCTTAGTAAGAGGTTAGCAGATAGTAGTCCATCTCACGGATCAGTTGGATAAAAAGCAGCAGTGCCAATGAGACTGTTATCTACTGAAAGGAAACGTGGTTTAAGAGCTTGTTACTGGGCTGAAATGGACCCCAGATGCCTCTGCGCTCTTAACTTTGTAAAATGGCTGAGCTGAGGAAATGACAGAAAAAAATATTATCTTAAATATTTTCCAACAGAATTAAATAGCAGGTACATATGTAAATCAATTTATAAAAGATCAAATTAGTCATGGAACACAGAAGTTTCCAGCTGTTGCATACAGATATCTTAGGAGTCATTAAAAGATAGTAACTCATGAAAACAACCAACTTAGCTAATGATGTCCTGGGCTTAAAAAACCAACTGTGAAGGATGTTGGATAAGGCATGCTTCTTCCTCCAGAGATGCCTCTGGACTGAGAGGTGTTTAGGAGCCAGCTCTAGGGATGCCTGTGGTCCACATATAGCTTGTGTAGCTTTTACCTTGTTCAAACCTTCTGTAAAAAGAAATTTGTTTTCTTGTGAGCATTTCTGTAATATTCATCTATCTCTCTTATAATAATGGTAGTAAGAAGAAGACTGATTTCATATCCAAAGCCTTTCTGGCCCATCCATCCACACATCCCTCCAGTTTACCTGCAATATCAGCTTCATCACTGACCTGCCATGTATCCAAACCAGCATCTGTGGGCTTTATTCGTTGCTACTGCCAAAGTTAAGGATGAACTGTGGGCAGACGTCAACACACTTAACCTCATTTTCCCCTTTCAAATCCCTTCTTAAAATCTCCTCTGCCATAATCCCCGCAAAAAAAAAAAAAAAAAGTAGGTTAACGATGTGTTACAGCCACTGCCTCTTGTGTTGACTGATGCTGTCTCTTTGTTTCCTCCTGCTTCCTTGTCAACCATTCATATCCACTTACTGGCCTTTTTTTTTTTTTTATGTTTAAATGTGACTCTCAGAGGCAAGAACCATCTTTTTTGTTCTCTCTGAGCACAGCCTCCAGCATGCATGTGTCCTGGCCTGGGACTCCTAGATGCTACCGTAACAGAAGGAAGAGAAAATAACTGTGATGGCTCAGCACTTCACAACTTTCGTAGACTTTTTCACAGCACCATGTGAGGAAAATGAATGTTGTTATCATATGGAAAAGGTGAAAAATGAAGGCATATGTCCCTAATAAGGAATGTTCTGAAAATATTTCTATTAATTTTGAATGTCTCAGCTGAAATATAGATATCTTTTTTCTTAAGGGCTTGTGGCGTTCCTTAGTATTTAATATCAGATCTCCAAGCACTTCACTTTGCAGGTGTATGTTCAGCACTGCTGCAGATCAGGAGCTTGGGAGACGGGAGGTTGTGTAGGGACGGGACGTTTGCTCAGTGTTTTCCCAGGCATCTATAGCAACTCTTTCCCAGAACCTATGTCACCAGTTTAATCATAACACTTCCTCAGGTCTCCTGCCCTGGTGAGTTTATACCTTCCAGATTATGGAACAAAGGCAACCCTGTGCTATGGACTGGCAGTACTCAGAAAATGACTAATGTAGGAGCCTCCCCCTGCTCCTGTGTTCATGTACCCCTACTGTGTAAACCATCAGCTTTCACATGAGGGCATGATGTGTGCTTGGGCTGCAAGGACAGGCTGAGACAGGACCGCAGGCACTGGGAGCTGTGCTTTAGGGGCAGCGTGTGTTTTGCCGCTGGCAGAGTCGCTGGCTCTGCACACTGCTGCAGAGCTCGGCTGAGCCCGGGTGGCTGCTGCTCTTGGGAGAGCATCATTTGGGTGGGCAGATTTGGGTGGGTTCGCGCTGGGACCACAAAAGTTCCTCCATACCTGCAGCACGTACGGAGGATTTTTACACCAGTACTATTGAAATATAAATATTATAATAAATATAAATATTGAAGGAATTTTTTACATAAAATACCTTACTGCTGTTACTACTCAGTAGTTTTCTTAAAATTTAAGTTAAACTTCAATATCTTTTATCATTTCAATAAGGGTTATGTTAATTGGAATAGCACATTTGGTCAACAAATGTTTATTGAGGGACAATAGTCTTCCTGTAGATCGCGTATCTCATAAAAACTCTCCAGAGTGCTGTTAAAAGCATTTGCTTCCTTTTATTGAAACGTAGTGCCTACACACAATACATGCCAGTATAGGGTGGGATAAAGTTTTAGCTACCGTTTGGGATAGGAATATTGTAATTGCTATTGAGTCTTTTTTCAGGTTCTCTGTTGGCAAATCTGGGCATTGTACTCTTATTATACAGAGTTTGATGGTATTCCCTGTATGGCTTTTGTTGGTGCACAGGAACATCATGATTTTAAATATCATTGTCTGTGACGCTTTTGAGACAAGTAGCATATACTAAGGAGAAACTAAACTTCATTTTCAGTGGTGTAAATCCTCTTTGTGATGTCTTTAGATGAGCCGTTGCCCTCGCTCAGTAAAGCAGGTACTGTTGGAGGTCCAGGTACTTCACACCTTTGGCATGGGGAGTATCTCCATTTTGCACGATAGACAAGGGGAATGCATCCATGACAGGTTGACTTGTTTGATGATGGTGGATTGGGGTTGCTGACATATGCTGCCAGAAAAGTTAGTGAACAGAAGTACATAAACATTATTTACATGTCTTCTGTGTTTGCAGGATGTTTGTCTGTATCTGCATGCATAATTAATTTCTAATTGATGCTTGAACAAACATAGATGGGGCTACACTACAACACTTTACTGGTGTGAAAGAGGTTGTAAGGTGAAAAGTCAGTCTCTAAAAATATATGAAATAATATATTTCTTGCTTATTGGGGAAGTCATCTAGTGGATCTGATAATACAAATAATTTAAAACCACAGACCATGCATTCAGTTTAAGTAACCATCAAAAGGTACCAGCTTGGCTCAGTGATGACTTGACCCCTCAATTATGTTCAGTACTGTGAATAAAACCTGCTATATTATCTTCCAGATATTTTATACATGGCATAACTTAACTCCTGCTTGGGAATTTAGATTGACGGTTGTTAATCAGTTTATCAGTGAAATATCCACGTAAAACTTACCTAGTTCTTCTAAAGAAAGTATTGTGCACTGTCTGCCTTGCCACCACCAGTAATGGATGTGGGCTCAGGCTTTACGCCTTACCTCTGCATGTTCTTATGTCTGTGTATATCTTGTCTGAAACAATCAAAACTTTTAAACATATTTTATGGCCATCTATTGACCAAAGAAAGCTGCCGACATCCCATTGAATAGAAAGTTGCGATAGACTTTTTTCAGAGCTAGTGAAGCTGTAGTCTGCAACTTGCTTTGAGGTAACTGAAAAAGAAAATGGGAAGAATCACTCCGATCAATATACCATTGCTATGTTTCTATTTAGAGGCCTTTTAAACATGCTGTTGCAACTGACTGCCTTAAAGCTTTTAATGTTCTTGCACTGCAAGAAGCTGAGCAACATTTTCAGTGTTTATTCACAGCATATACTCTTGGCATATATTCCTGCAGTCCACGTTAGGCAGAAATCCCCCTTGAATTAAATGGGCTTTTTGCCTGACACAGTCTCTCATTCTAACTAAATTAGCAGTAACAGACTTAACTATAAATTATTTTTTGCTCTGGGCACATTCCCTAATAATTACCCTCCACTAGTAAATACTTCACCGAATCAGTGAGATACAAGAGCTTTTAATTCTTTAACCATCTTTTATTTCAGGACTGGTTTTGTTGGAAGAGGAGTTTGATTTGTTTTTCTGGTAAGAGAGATCACTCTTAAAAACAAACCTGAGCATATAATTAGGACGTTGCCTTATGAAATTACTACCTTATAATATGTAAAATTTGAAGTTCTTCCCCACTGAGCACCTTCTGCATTAGAGATTGGGGTGGCCAGGTCTAGGAGGGCTGGGTTCTTTTTTTAATGCTTTTATTTTCTAGGTATGCGTTAATATTGAGAAGGCACTGATTCATGCTAGACTACATTTTCAGTATGGATTTAATTCCACCAGGAGTCAGGGTAGTGAAACGTGCTGCATGGCAGCTGGCACAACAGCATTTTTAATCAAATAATAGATTCCAGCTGGTAGGGAGTCAACTGAATTCTGAAGCAAACGTGACTTAATGCAGATCTTCCTTATTTCTTCAATAAAATGTATTACCTTTGCATATTAAGCAAATGTAAATGGAGGTGGGGGAGTGAAGGAAAGCAAATTTGTAGGTTTGCTAGAAATAAAACTAATAGTTATAATCTCATAAAGTGAGTTAAACAAGGCAGAATATGGGGTTTTGTGTTCTGAGTGATAAATTATCTTGGACTCTTCTCACATATCATGACATGATTTCTGGTTTGCAGGTGTGCTTGTGATTACAAGATTCGTTTTCTGTACTCTGTCCTTGAATATTGCATTTGGTGCTCTTTAGCTACCTACTACTGTCGCTGTCACCAGAAGTTGTCCTCACATTAGTCATCAGTCTCTCTGCTGTGCTTACCTGGCTAGGTTACAGCGCGGTGGTGTGAATAATTAACCCCAGCAGCAAAGTGGGGGGCTTTCTGGTATCACTGAACTGACTTTTTTCAGGTAGTCCATTTTCAGTAATGTCTTTTTCTCTGCTCTCACTAAAGTGTAAAGATTTTGATAGGATTCGGATAATGAGGATCTTATCGACAGGTAGAGCTGAAACAATGTAATTGTGCTGCAAAGCCAAATGTAATGGTGCTGGAAAGGTCAGTGCACGTTGGAAAATGTCAACAGGTGCTGCATTTTCAATGATTTTTCTTGTTAACTTCTATCCCATGATCTAAGCTCAGCCCTTACCCAGGACGAGCAACTCATTCATCACTTGATGCTTACCAGGGCTTAGTTCATGCTGTTGAAAGAAATGGCAAATGCCACAAAAAGAACATACATTGGCTAAGGCTTTTTCTTCTCCTAGTTTTCTCCCCATCTGAAAGCTGAAAGCGATATGCTGGCTGGTTGCCTTTCTGTTATTTCGCTGTTGGATGTTCCTCGCATCCCCCACCAGAATCAGCAGGGTCTCGGTGGGAGCAGGTACCCTGTTGTCCTACCCACAGCCAAGAAGCGTGAAGCTTTGAGGAGCTGGTAACTCCTGTCCTGTTAGCTGGAGCTGCAGAGATTTGATATTTCACACGGTCCAGCCTAAAAGTAACTAGAGTATGAAAAAGCATGTCTGATGTGAGACCTTTTCTGAGCTGAGAGATGCCCATTCCCTCCCAGTCCCCCTGAGGTCATTTGTTTCAATCAGGAGCCACTGCATGATAGCGAGCTCAAAGCCATTGGAAGCAATCAGACCTCTTCGTGACAGCAGCTGAAAGTGTGCTACAAGTTAAGTTTTCTCTTAAAAAAAAGCGTTTATTTTCATTTCACCTGTGTGTTCAGAATTTCATGCTCAGTAAAAGTCCTATGGAAGAAGAATACTAAGGAGTATTTTTATGTAGATGGCTGCAATTAACATAAATCTATTAATCCAGACTAGCAAGAGAGTATTGATTGCAGTGTTTTTGCACTACCTTCTGACAAGATGGAAAAGTGATGAGAGAAAAACGAAACCAAATTGGTCTCATAATTTCAGGAGTTGTCTTGAAAATATGAATAAATATTCACATAGCTTCAATTTATTGCCTGTATTATTTCCATGGTGTTTCTGTAGTTATTGTCTGTTTCTGACAACATTACAGTATATATTAGAGACCCTTTGTGTTAGGTTTGGTTTTGCCATGTCAGTTGCCTTGTTCCTCATGTAGCTTATTGATGTCAGAAAAATGGTTCTGAACATGGAAAATGCAGAGCAAAAGAAAAAAGTAATCTGAGCTATGGCAGATACTAATAGGCGTTTGAAGGAGCTTGAAGTAAGGTTTTATATTGAATGTTATGACAAGTTCATATTAAGCTTCTGTTGTGCATTGGTAGTTCAGGAGATGCACTGGAAGCCTGGTTGCTTGTGTCTGTGACTCATCAAAATGCCAGATTTATTTTGGTGCTAGATTTGCACCAAACTTGCTTGTTTTCATTCAGAAGCAAAACTGGGCCTTTTGGAAACATTAATGAAACAATATGGAGAAAAATTCATCCCAGAGCAGCCAAGGATGTTTTGGCCAGGCACTTTGCTGTAGCACCAAGAACCCAGCCTCAGGTCTCTTGTCTGACACATCCTGGACAAATGCTGTTTCATGCAGACAATCAGCAGCTTTTGGTCAGGAATACGTGTCTCCCGCTTTCTCTATTCTTCTGGAAGTTTTAACCCACATCTGGGAAGTATTTCTAACATCATCTTTCTTAGGAAGTGACATATTACTGCAAAATATTTCAGTGGCCTTCAGTTTCAAACCAAATTTGATAAATTTAGAGCCAGCTTTGGTAGTTTAAACTAACCTGGGTGAGCAGTGGATATGTTCTCATTTTCAGAAGGACCCTGTGCGTTAACGGACTTTACATTCTCTAAGGTGTACACTGATTCACATCAGTTGAGGTTGTGGTGACCAAGTTGAAGATGGGGGTTTGTCTACAGCCTTATTGACTGGAACGGCAGTACACTGGTTTTCATTTGGATGTATTGAGTTTCATGCACCACCTGCAAAGATTTGACCAACAACATGATGGTTTTAATGAAGTTGTGTCAGATTCGTAGGATTCATTTCAATGAAAGCTGATAAATGAAGGCAAGCATAGTACATATTGGTCATGTAGTTTAAGAAAGCAGCTATTTCAGAACTAATTAGTCTGTTTATGAAATAATCTAATATTTAATGATTTGTCTGATTCTTATAAACAAATATTTGTGCTTGTAGATGCTAATTACACAAGCAGAGCCCTTCACTTTGCATGGGCAGAGTTATATTTGTGTTGAAGTGTTTGTTGTATTCGTGCCAAAAAAACAACCCAAAAACCTCATTAAGATCTGATCCTTCAAACGTGCATGTGCTTAACTTGACTGCTCAGATAATGTTGCTTTGGCAGTGTTGATTTCAATACTTTGATTGTGAAATACCTCATGGAAGGAGGGGCGGGCAGAATTAATACAACAGTAGTCTTGATCTGTATAAACAGTCATTAATGAGTACATGTTGCACCCTTCCCTGGAGGCAGAAAACCATGTTTCTGCTGAGTTGATGAGTGAAATGAAGTTGCTCACCAAAGATACTTATTGTCTTGAGATCCATTTTGCTGCCGCTATCTTAGCCTGAACTCAGACTTCAGAGAGAGGGCTTCTGTATTTTCCTGTGCATGGACTTCTCTGGGGGCTGCTCTCCAGTGTTCAGGCTCTTACTCCTGTTCACCATATGTTAGCTTCAACACCTTTGGCTCAGTTCCCTGAGCTAGACTAGGGATAGCACAAAGACATTTATAAAAGTAAACAAGAATATTACTTGAGTATCTTTACAAATAACAGAAGGTAATTTGTTTGCCCAGTGGAAGAGGAATGTTTACTATCTAGCAAGGAAGGAAAAGTACTTTCCCTTCAGGCTTTCCGAAGCAGAAGAAATTACTGCACCCTAAAGCTGGCTGGAGCCCCTCAGCCTCTCATGTTAGATACCAGCAAATCCTCAACTGAGGTTTTTGGGATACAAAAGAAGAGCCCTGGGATCCAGCAGGGGATGGACTAAGGCAAGATTAAGAGAGAAGTATGGGATAAAAATGAAAAGCCATAAAGAATTCATGAAGGGTGGGGAAAGGAGATCAACAAGAAGATGACAAGGGTGGATTTCTGTGATTGGTGCTCCTGAAGGATGGCTGGCAAACACTCCCACCTGATGGCATTTCATAGGTATTTCTGCCTGGCCAAGATCTTGTTTTTAATTATAACAAGGTTTTTGAATTTCTTCTGCACTACTCCTGTGTGGAGTTCTTCCTGCATTGGTTTTCATGTTTATTTTCTCAAAGGAGAAAAGAATTTGTAGACTGCCCAAATATTCTAAGAAGAAAAGCCAGCCGTTTATTTAAGCTGGCTCTCAATATGCAGAAAGTTGCCTCCAAAAGAAAATGCTAATGTTTGGCTTTAGGCTTTCCTGGGAACACAAATAAACTGTTGTTTATTTTTTGTCTTCAGAGATTTTGTAGGTGTTTTTATTTCTTCCTTGTTCTTTTAAGCCTTTTTTGCTACTTATCTAGCATCTCACATAACTTCGATATTTATCTTTGCAAGAGAGCAATTTACATTAAGATATACAGGGTTTTGAGAATGTTTTCTTTACCAGTAGACAGAATAGGAAGTTAAAAATCATCTGTTTTCCGTTCAGTATCTGTTTTGCAGTGCATGTTGAAAGAGACATATGCTGCCGCATGTGTGATGAGGCTAATTCTGCCTTTGCCTTAATGGAGTCGTTCCCACTGAGCTTCCATTCTGATGAATTAAATGAGAAATTGGGAATTTGGGTTCACAGTGGGCTCTCGTGAGATTGCTTTGTTACAGCACTGACTCCTCACTCAAAGCTCTGTGAAACTCACCCAGCCCCTGGTCCACCCCAGCCTGCCGCTGCCACTGTGCGCTGTTTCTTGAGGGTCATCCAAGGGCAGCTAGGGGTGATTGAAGGCTTCAGGAGACTCCAGCACTGCTTTGGGTACAGCCTTGCTGGGAAATGAAAATCGAGTCTTGGTAAAGCCACAAAAACTCACATAGGTCAGACCGTCCCAGTCTACCCAGAGTTCCGTTTTCTGAGGCTCCTGATGGTAGTCCCAGTACCTTTGTGCATCAGAGACTCATGGAAACAGCATAGCTGTAAAGGTGAATTTTTGAATGAGTAGGTTCAGCCTTGACTTCACAGCCATTGCAGATGGTCTAAGGCAGGGACATTGCTGAGGATGGGCTGTGGCCAACCACATGGTCATTTTGTCTATCCGCATCTGAGCCTCGGTGAATGGCTTTGAAGGATTTCTTTTTAATGGGCATGTTAAACATGGGACAAATTTAATTTTAGTATTGTCATTTAAAGTAATTCCTGATACAAATGATTTGCTGGCAAATGAGACATTAGGTTTACCATAATTTGGGGCTCATCCAAGTTTCTGTTCCTCTGAATGCAGCTGATCCAAGTGGTAGTTCAGCTGTGCACAGTGCTGTTCAGTACTTTGATGCAGATGAGTCGTTGTGACCGTGATGATGAGTGTGATAGCTAAAATCCCTATACATTAATAACAAAATGTGCCTGCCATAACCTCCTTAAAAACCTTGAAACCCCAGTGTGGTTCGCTGTTACTTTCATCCACTGCAAGTGGAATCTGCTTTAAACAAACACGTATCTCAAAGTTCCCGGTGAGCATTTTTAGTGCAGAGTATAGTGTCATTGCTTGAATATCTGAAAATATCACAGAAAATTGTATTTAGAATAATAATGAAAAATTAGCAAAAAATCTAAGTTGGCACCAAAGAAAAGAACCTAAAGCTTAGAATAAAACCCGCTGTAATGAGGCATATCATATTTTATACAGCAGTCACAGTATATAAAATATTCTGGCAAAATTTCCTAGTTCAGATAGTTCACTGTGCACTGGTATGTTCACAAAGATTCTCCTCCCAGCTTTACTAAAGTAAGGACAGTGAAATTCTTGTAGAACCTAAATGTGCTGTGCATATACAGTAGAAATGTCTGTCATGAGATTACACAACATTTAGGTTCGTGATGACCTGTCTTTTCTATTTACTTTGATTTTCCCCTGACTTGTAGTTACTGAAGTCCCCAAAGATTACAGGGGCAGAATGCCTAAAAGTGCTCTTTAATGCTTGACAGCAAGGCTCTGACAGTGTTATACACACATTTTAAGCACGCTAACAATTGAAGGATAATGCTGTATGCAGTATAGAGGGTAAATGGGGATTTTGCGGCTTGTGATGGAGAGTCTTTGATATAACAGTTTCAAAAATTAGATTAGGGTGTATATCATTTGAAACTCTTTTTCAGTTGTGCTGTAAATCTAATGGCAAGGTTTTGTTGAAATGAGCTCTTGAGGTCTGCAAGGAAGAAAATCAATCAGTGTGCACCTTATCATTTTTCTATATCCTTGGTAGGGATGCAATTAAATTCAGTCTGAAAGGTCACAGTGTGGGGTATACATTAACCTCACACTAACCCTGTGTATGATACTGCCACTGAGAATGAGTTAATAAAGATACCAGTTGGAATTGTATGTTTGTTCAGTCTTTTCTTCGAATGTATCTGTGTACATACATACTCTTAATTACATCTTCGTGCATAATATTGGTAGATACCTAGAATATTTGCAGTGCTGCTAATTAGGTTGTGGGCTAGTGTACAGTGGAATATTCAGCAGAGTTCCACAGTTGGTGGCCGAAAACATTTAAACACATTTGTTGACGTTAATGTTAATGCAGGGTTATGTCAATGAGACAAGGCTTTGTTTCATTTCCAGACTCTGGTGATGTTTAAAACAGCAGCTGCAAAAAGTGAGTTTAATTCCAAAGTGCAGTAGAGTTTCTGAATGCCATTTGCATTATGCACATTTGCTCCAGATGTCAGAAATTAAATTTCTTATTGAGAATTGGAGAAGTACTTCGGTGGTGGAGAGAATCTTGACCTTTTTAACCTTTTAAATTAAGTTTTGGGGAGGTATTTGATTTTAAGTTTGATTTGGGATGCCTCTTTAAAGAGGAACCACATGTTTCCTATATTAGCTATTAAAAAACCCCCAACACAGTACGGTGTGACATTAAGAACAGCAATGCACTTTCAGGGACAAGTTAGAGAAACATAATATCCAGCACTTCTTTTCCAGAGACCAGCAGTAAGAGGTCATCAAATTTTACTTATAAAAACATTTCTGCTCCTCTCTGGAAAGCCATTTATTGTTATATGAGATTGCAGAGTTTCTAATGAATATATTGAACAATGGGGCATGAGAATGAGAAATATAAAATTTATGCTTCAGATTATGAGATAGAGACAGAGGAAGTGGATTTGGGCAAATAACAGCCTGTTACGCCAACTACTACAGTATGTAATATTTTAGAGCAAATTTTGAAGAAGATAATAAAGTCAGGGAAGAAAAAAAAAAGGGATAAAATAAAAAATTATTAATAAATATTTTGTGCCAAGGGTAGCTGTTTCATCTTCTTCAGTTCTGTTGCTGAAGAAAGGCAATAGATGTAATCCATCTCAATTTTGATGAAGAATTTGAATATGGTACCACATGGAGATTTATCAGTATGGTAAGAGCAAAAGGAGATTTATAGAAGAAATTTTAAGTAGGTAGAGAATTGAATAAAGAGAAGATGGCAATATTAGTCTTGAAAGGGAAGTGTTGATCCAAAGGGAGGCTGCTAATTAAGTTCCTCAAAGGAGCTGAAACACGTTTAATATCTTCCTATTGTTGTCACAAATAAGCAGTAGTGTGTTTTTGAATTTACGGATGACTCAAAGGCAAGAGTCACTGACATTTCAGGAGAGGATCATGACCTCATACAAGAAGGATTAGGGTTTTTTTCCAAGTTGGTGTAATAGATATGGCATGAAATGTAATTGTGCAAAGTGCAAGGTCATGCTTTCAGGAATAATCAGCTGAATTTAATCTCTGAGCTGGGAACTCATCAGCTAGAAAATAGGAAAAAATAAATACAGCTATATTAGGTCATCCAGGACCAGGATCTTAAATCTATGGCCTGTTGTAGATATAGGATTGTAAGACCTATCCTATCTAGGATCAAGCTACTGGTATGACGCTGCTGTTAATAAGATAAATACATGCCAAGAGGATAGTGAGTGAGGTATTTCTAGCAGGGGAAGAAAGTATTAATGTATTTTGAGGTGTTGACAAAGCACAATGAGAAGAGTATGCACCGTTCACAATAAAGAAAGACAAGTTTAACCTGGAGCAGGCTCACAGAGGGGCTGTCAGGACAATCAGGGGGTACGATGGATCGTGTGCTGTACCAGAAGGCACTGTAAAAACCTCAGCTTGTTCAGATAATAAAGCAGAGGCTGAGATACTGCTGTCTTCAGGAGGGTAAATATACAGGAGAATAGTAAACACCAAGGAGGGAAAAGAGCTAAATTTGAGGTTAAATGTCAGAGTGGGCATCAGGGAAGTAACCAGACCACGCGTGAAGCAAGGCCAGGCAATAGAAGACAGTGCCCAGTTGTCTCTGAGACTCGTGATCAGCCTTTTCCTGGTGCAGCAGAGATAATAATAAAGACCAGCTCTAGGATGGAGTTTCTTCAGTTGATGGAAGGGACTCGGGAGTTTTCTTGCATTCCTGTGCTCCTGTATTTATTTAAGGTGTTTCTCTTGGGGAATGGGATGTGCATGTGCCTCTCTGTGTGTGAATGTTTTAATTAAATTGCTAGCTGCTTCCGTGTGTTTGAAGCATTCCCCAGTGGTGTATGTGTCTGTGCACTGCGGGCAGCATAAAAGATGTGTTCTTCCACAGCAGCGCAGCAGGAAAGGGGAACACTTAAGAGACCACAAATTCTGCATCTCCTGAAGGGACGGTCGTCAGTTGCATCCACTCATCCCAGGTCCTTTGCTATTGTGGGTACGTGCTAAGTTTCTGCTCCTTTTTTGACAATCGGAGATCGCTGCTCATGAGCACAACCTAAATATTGACCTGCCTGCAGAGAAATAGAAAAATCTTCCTACAGCACATAGATTTCCCTATTGGAAGACTACTTGCGCTGTGAAAGAAACTTGAGCAGTTTCACAGAATCACAGGAGGGTTGAGGTGCGAAGGGGCCTCTGGAGGTCATCTGGTCCAACCCTCCTGCACAGGCAGAGCCACCTGGAGCTGGTTGCCCCGGACCATATCCAGATGGTTTTTTAATATCTCCAAGGATGGAGACTCCACCACCTCTAGAAGTTTCCCTGTGGAAGTGGGTTGAAATCATGCAGGAAGGCATTAGATGGGAAGATTCCCATCAGTTACAGGGAGGTTTGGGGTTGGAGTGAGATTTAGGTAGCTAAGACACAGGAGATGAGAGAGAGACGAGTCCTGAGGCAGTGCAGTAAGTGCTGCATCCCATGTTTACCTGGTTGCCTTCCAAAAGGCAGGCTGGAGCTCTTAAAGTGACCCTTTGATCATGTTGACTTTCCACTCCAGGCACACTACGGGTAGGTTCCAGCTCTGCTGTCCAGCTCAGCGGCACGTGCTGCCAAAAGCAGGCATATAGGTACCCTTAGTTGTGCCATCAGTGCTCTGAGAAAGCATGGCTTCTCTGCTGCTTAAATACTGCCATTGGGAGAGGACCTCAGACATGTGAAAGAGGGAGCTTAGATGTGAGAGGAGGACATAGCTGGTGGTTTGCTGGGCCCCAGGCTCAGATGGCAGCTCTATGAACAAGTCCAGGGGGTGGCAGCTCTGTGCCAGAACCACACTTGTGATGCTCAGGTCACCGCTGGTGCTGTTTCTTCTCTGCTGTTGTCACTGCTCGTCTTCCCTCCTTGTGTGTAGTCCTCTGAGGTTTGGAGGGCTCTGTGGATTTCGGGGGAAAGCATGTGTCACAATTTCTGTTCTCCCTAATCTTGAAAAAACAGAAGTTAAGATTTCACAGGAAATCCAGCCATTTGTTTCATCTATTCATATGCTAATGCTCGTGTTTCCTTGACTGCTGTGCAAGGAAAGAGTGGAGATGACAGTTTATTCCACTTTGGGCACGTGAAGCTTGCTTTTTGGATCAGCCATAACAGTAGTTCTCCTTACTGGGGTTGTATCCTGAAGCGTCTGCTTAATTTTTTTTTTTTTCCTAAGATTATTCTCACCCGGTTTCCATGTGTACATTGTTCACCCTTGACATGAATGACTATTTCTTCCAAATATATTAAACACATTAATCAAGTTTTCATGGCCGAAGCAGGTTTAATATGCATTTTTAGGAAAGTATTGGATGGATTTCACTGTTGTTATTCCAAGAATTTTACTTGCTGATTTACTGTGCTTTGAGAGTAAGATTGTCTTTTGTGTCAGACGTGCAGCATGGCAAGCCAACAAACGTGAGAATTGAGAATGACTTAATGCTGCAAACAAGAATGTGCAGTTTTGCCCTTTCTTTCCTTCATCTAGTTCTGTTTAATAGTACCAACAGAAGTGGCACATCTCCCCCCTTTGTGTGAGTACAGCTTCTGCATTTCTGCAGTGAATCCAGAAAAGTTTGGTCAGGGCTTTCCCCAAGGGGACAGAGGAAGCTGTGGCACTGTCCACCAAACCCACCGCTTCTCTGACAGAAAGCTGCTTCACAGACCAAATGAGTGAAAGGGCGTAATTTTATTTTTTGTGGCTTAAAGACCTATGAACGTGCTCAGGAACTATACACTTCGCTGTATAATTTTCTCATTGATGATGCCTTAAAATTGTAGAGCAGTTGTATTAATTTTTATATAGCAGTATGGTGAGGGTTCAAGAATACTACTTAACCAGTATTGAACTTTGATTTGAACACCGAGATTCATGGGTTTCGTCACTTAGTATCACTTGAATTTAGTACAGGTGATAATCACTGCCAGCCTTATCATTGCCTGTTCTTGAGGAAAGCAGAAAGAAATACAAACTAGCTTGTTCAAACGTGAGAGATGAAGTGATGATGGTCCTCATAAACTCATTACACAACATGAAGAAAACTGGCCAAAAAGTTCACATTCTAATTATTGATGCAGTTTTAATGTTGTGTGGGAAATATTCTGTTTCAGGGAATAAGGGAATACTTGCTCTTTCAGTCAGAGGCCGCATTATTTTTGTGTTACTACTATCAGCATCGTGATTCTGCCAAATGAAAATATGTATGCAGACATTACGTGATCTTCTGCTTTTCACAGTTCATTTTTTCTGTCTGTCGATGAGTGCAAGTTCCTTCAGCATGATTTGGAACTTCTTAGTGGTGTCAACAAAGAAATGTCCATTCCCACACTGTTAAAAGAAAAAATTGTGGCTATTCTTAACCTGGGGGTGGGAGAGGATCTAAGAAGATTATATTACAGAAGATTGATTTCTGCTTTTCATGTAAAAGGGAAATCTGTTTCGAATCTGGTTTGAGATCAGAATTCATAGTGACCATCTGTGTGAAAATCTTACCCATAGTAATTTATTTAAAAAAAATTCTGGCTCAAAATCTCAGCTTTTTATTTTTTTATTTCTCTTTCATTTATTTTTCTCCATGAATAAAGTTTTCTGGTCTGGCATGTCAGGGAAGAGCATCTGCTCCAAAGATGTCTTTGGAGGTTGTGAGTTTTTATTCTATACCTTTTTAAACAAGTTTTTCCATTGTGCTGCCTTGTACAGCCAGTAAGAAGTCTCCAGCTGTTGTGGGCAAGCTCTGTAGTATAGACATGGTCTGGTTTGGTCCGACTTCATTAAAGATTAGAAATATAACCACACTTTACTCCTTAATATGAATATCTTTGTTCACCATTTTCCCTAAAAAAAAAAAAATAAATCTGACACACTGATTTTCTTTCATTATTCACAATTTTGACAGATTTGTTTTTCTAAAAGTAGTCATGTCTCACATTTCAGACTCTTAATAAGAAAATTACAGCACAGTCAGACAAAGGGCTGGTAATATTTAGAAAGTCCAGTCTGCACTTAAATTTTTCATTATTTTTGACAACCTGTTTAGAAATCCTGAACTTGTAAGTTCCATCCTAGATGTTCAGTAGGTCTCAACGAATATATTTATTGGGATTTGCAAATACTTCGTACTTAGGCTGTGTTCTATCCCCACGGGAACTTTTCTCCGCTGGACATGCAAATAATTATCCTTTATTCACATAAATACTTCCACAAATTTTTAACACTCACATTACATTAAATAATGTACTTACATTAATGTAATACATTGACATTAATCTGAATACAAACATAAAATGTTAATTGCGTGTACTTAAATATTCTCACTGCAGCTCTGTATTAGGTTAAGGATGCTACCGGGTATCAGAGGGGAGCAGTGTTCCCAAAACTCCTTGACCTGCTTCACTGCAAGAAAGCAGTTAAAAGCCAAATGAGGAGATGAAAATATCTTTCACAGCTGTGACAGCACAACATATGTTACTACTTTGTGTGAAAATGAGCAGAGACAATTTAAACTCTGCTTTTGGACAATTAGTCTTATGGCATCTTTTCTTTGACAATGAAGATGCCGTTGGCAAAACCTATCCAGAAAGGACGGAGTGGGTATTCCTGCAGAGATTGCTTCGTAGATTGGGATGCTTCTGGCATACAGATATTTGTAGCAGATGTTTCCAATTAACTGTAATAATGCTGAAAAATAAATGAACTTTCTTCAGGATCTCCTCTGCGAATATTGATGTGGCAGTGGTCTGCTCAGCCTGGAAGAACTCACAGTATCGGCGCTCAGGGTGGAGATGATAAAAAAATTGAAAAGCAGTGATTTGGTCCATGTCCTTTTGTGGAGGGGAATTGAGGAGACAACTTTTCTCTCAGTTTCATGGTATTTCCTGGCTTTTCTCCTCCAGTGAGCCCTCCCTCGTGGTCAGCCTGGAGCGCCTGCTGAGGAAGGCAGCCTGGCTCCTGAGGCAGTGCCTGGGGACAGCAGCAAGGCCACCGCCTGTCCACGATGCACCATGCGGGGGTGTCATGCCCAGGAGAGACGTTAATTTCCGCAGGCCACTGTGGACAGTTGTGTTAAGCCCCTAGGTGAGCTTAGTTCCAGAATTAAAGGATCTTTTCCTTTGGGTGCTGGGACTTCTGAAGAGTGCTCTGTCTGTAGAGGCTTGTGAGCTCCTCAAGGGTCCAGCAGCTCTCCACACGGAGCTGCACGGTTTGCTCGGACACCTTTTCAGCAACATATGGAGAGCCTAAGCTTGGTGTGGTTGTGCTATGGGAGACTAGAGTGAGCATGGAGGTTTCTGGTACAGATCAGGGCCTCAGGACTCGTTTGCCATCCACAAGCAGACAGGAAGCTGTACTATTTAAAAAAAAAAAAAAAAGCAAACAGGCTTTCTCAACGTGTACACAGTTTCACGTGGCTTTATCTTAGCATAGTTACATTTCTGGTCAGGTCCATATTACTTTATTTTCTTCCTTACAACTGTATTTCTTTTCATACCTGTAGTTAAGTCTAAGTAGTTTTAATTTAAACTTGATGATTTAAGTAATTTTTACTGGTTTTATTTTTTTAAAGTGCACCGGTGTTTTTGGCAGTTGTATTTAGTATTCCTTTCATAGCTCTGTTGTAAGACACATCTTCGCTCTGATTTCACCTGGTTCTTCCTACACTCTTAAACTCTCAAATTTTTCAGCTCGTGTGGTAGATTCCACCTTTTGGCAGTGATTGCAAGCATCACTAGTGTTATTTCTTTGTTTTTATTTTTGCTCCTTTCAGAAGTTAAAGCCATGAATGAGATTATTTGAACTCAGCATCCCACTGTTTTAAGATTCCTGATGCAGGCTCTGTGAGAGAATGTAAAAGCTTTGGCCTTGTGCAGCTCCTGAGCATTTGCCAGACAGAAGCTGGATCTCACTGGTGAAAGGAAACTGGTGCAAGGTTATCTTGAGGTTTCTGAACTTTTGTTCCAGTGGAAAGGTATTAAATCTTGTTTCAGGACACTTTTTCCTAGACTGTGTCTGGAAGGCTACTGGACATAGAGCTCCAGCCTGGCAAATCTCAAATGGCCAGCCAGCCTAGCCACCGAGCACGCTGATCTCACTGCTTGTCATTTTAGCACAGATACCCATGTAACCTGCTTATCCTGAGTTGCCTCTATCTTTTCAGAGGCTTGAAGATCCATCTTTCTCTTTCCCAGCTGCCAGACCCTCCTGCAGTGCTCCGGGGAGCGTGAACCTGCAGGAAGTGTTTCCACACTGATGATGGAGAAGTGATGGGCTGGTCCAGTGGCCAGAATCAGGTATCCTCAAGCAACAAGGAGAGTGCTGCATCCTTATATATTTTCCACATTCATCTCTGAAGTCTTCTCATCTGTAGTGTTTGCGAGCTGCCTTGCTGGCGATGCCACAGATTCAAGGTCCTAATTCAGAGCAGGGACCAACCTAGCCACGGGGGACAAAACTTCCTAGCTGGTGTTGCTGCCCCGATGGTACGGCTGTTAGCTGTAAAAGCCACCAGGAATTAATCTTCCCATTCATTCCCACTTACCGCTCCTGCCCTTTTATGTGACGAGGGTATTAGTGCGGTTGCAATGCAAACCCACTGTGTGGGATCCTGCCTGCTGCTGTCCTTTGACAGGAGCCTGCAGTTACTCCACTCTTTCGGCTTCTAGAAACTCAGCTTTGCAAGCTGTAAAGGGTCCGTGTAATGTTTCTTTAGAGAAAGCCCAACTGACTGTGTATAATCTTAAGCCACTTCATTTTCTGGTACTTTACTTCACATTATCCGCTTTCAGTAGAGAATTGCATGTTTAAAAGCCAAAAAGTTTAATGCTACCAAATAGTTCCTTACAAGGCGTTTTTACAGGGAATGGTTTGCAAAGCAAACTTCCTCGCTCATTTTCACCATTTGGGAGTGTCTCTAATTTACCACAGAGTCAGGAAAGCACAGAAGATAAGGTCTCTGCAGTGATAGGAATCCTTCACGTTGCACGTGTGTGGCTCTGTTCTGTTTCCATGAGTTCATTCGCCCTTTGGACACTATGAGTAAGAACATAAAATTATATGGAGGGGTAGGGCTTTTGCTTTTGTCTTTTTTACGTAATGACAGAATTAAGGATAGCAAGATGATGCTGAGTCAAAATAATCATGTATGCAACTCTTTAAGGGCTAGCGCCAAAATAAGAATGAGACATGACAAGGGGTCTTGAGCAAATGAAATTGATAAAGCTGAAAATAAAAATGTGAAGGATAAATGGTTCCTATGAACTCCATCTGTATTGAAAAAGACTATGTCAAGAGAAGGGTTTAAATTTTTTTAGCTGCATGCTTGCATGGGACAGAATGTAGTTAAAACAATTTCTATAAAAGCTTCATCTTAAGCAGGCGGATGTTTGGAGAAATAAATGACTGACACGGCACCGCAGGCTCGTAGCAGGCGAAGCGACGGTGCTCCTGCACACTGGATCAGGCTCTGGGCTTTTCCACCCGCACGAAGCCGAAGTGTTTCTAATGATTTCAACAGAACAGCATTGCGCTAAGATTTATATAGGCAAAAATGGGATTTAAAGTGGCAAACATGATGGGAATGCAATCTCTTAGATTATTTGCAGTGGTTTTCACCATCTGTTTTAATCTATTCTTGACCAGTGTGCAGCGAGAACAAAGCCATGATCATCTGAAACGATTTCGTAGGCATTTTGAGAGATACTCTTGCAGCGTAGCTGAAGCATTAATGTAGTGTTGCTTTGGCGTGCCTGGGGGATTTATGTTGTGTTGATTCAGTGATGAATCAAGTAGGCAATATCCAGTGCTGTGAGTGGTACTGCTAGCGCTGCCGGCAGGAGAGGGCTAGAGCAGCCAGCGGAGGAAGGACGGGGATGCGGCTGCAGCAAAGGGGTGGCTGAAGAACAGAAGCACAGAGCAGAAGTCAGAGTTGGTAGGTCACAGGTAATAGCAGCCCTTAACTTGTCTTGTCTTTCTGTCCATTAACAGTGGTTTTGTCCGTGCAGTCACACTGGGTGACAGGTAAGTACTTTATGTGGAGGTATGACTTCAGCTGCTTATCCTTTTATGCCCTCCCCCATGTTAAATATTGTTACAAAAAACCCAAATAGCACTGTGAGTGTTCTACTTTTTTAAAAAGGAGCTATTGGCAATTATTATTATATCAGTAAGAAACAACATAAAGGCCAAAGCATTTGACACCTCCTGTGCATACCAACAACATTAAATTCAGGCGAAGAATGGCCTCCTATTTAAATGAGCAAATGTCTAAAAACTGCCTTACACATTCACATATTTGCATTGAACTTTTCTTGGTCATAAGCTCATGAAACACAAGAAAAACAAGTTTGGGGGTTTTTTGATTTTTTTTTTTAATCAAGATTTAGAATTAGTGGAAATTCTGAGCTAAAAAAAACCCATAAAATTAGAACAAACTCAACACCTCCCCATCCAAAACCGCGCTGAAAAAAGTAGCTTCGTAAAGAGATGCAAGGTAATGTCTCAGAGCGTGTACAAGACCTGTGATTTTTTAAGGCATATCTGCTAGCTCAGTTACATCTCTGCGCTAATAGAATCTCTTGGAGAAGATCTGTATATAGCTGGTATTTCACATTCTTAAAGTCTGTGGTTTAGTTTTGAGGGGGCTACACGTGTGAGATAACCTGCCCTTATTTGAGTTTATTTTCTCTATGTTCTGTAAAATTAGGAAAGTAAAAAAAATCAAGAGACTGGCATTAGTTGGCCTGATTGGGATTATCGGCTGTGATGCTTCCAGTGGCAGGGAATAGGCATTTGTTTCCCAGGGGATGCTTTCCAAACTGGTGTTCCTAGGAGATTTGTCTGAGCAGAGATTTGGGCTTTGACTCCCTGTGACTTCTGGCGTCTAGGACAGAGAGGATGCTAACAGCCACCCTGAAAATCTGATTTTAAAAGTGATGGAAAAAGAGAAGTAATATTTTGTCTTTCCCCTCCTCAGACAGTAAAAGCAATGGTGGGGATGGTACAATTACCATTTGTTGAACATTATTCCTGAAACACTTCAGAAGAGATGAGGCTTTCCTAAACATATTGCATGATTTAATTTGTTTCCTCTGCCCCACGGATTTCAGATGAAATGTTTCTCTTGCTTGCACTGCGTAAGGCACACTCGTCTCCCCGGCCGTAAGTTGAGCAGCACTTTACTGCCTGGATTCCCACAGGAGCGGCAAGTGATCTTGTCTGAAGTTAAGATGCTCTCCATCATCGCGGGACTGTCGCTGATGTCTTAGAGGCGGCAGTCAGGGTTCCTCGTGGGGAAGTTCACAGCTGGCTGCAGCTGCTCTGGTGCCTTCCTCGCGGAGGGAGGAATGCGCATTAAAAAGGAGAAAAACTGTAATGAAATCCATTAACAACTGTTAGGAGGGAAACAAGCTAGACAAGATGAATTTTAGTAGAACGAGAACTATTTATACAAAGCCACCTTCTGTGTTGCAGTAACTGACAGCTACAAAATGGGGTGACCTCTCTTGCCGGGGCCGTGCTGGATGGCAGGGCAGTGGAGGTGGGGAGCCCCAGGCTTGCTCCCCACTCCGACACGGCACGGAACACCCCAGGAACGCTTCCTGGCTGCAGTGGAGGTGCTGGCAGGAGTACACCCCGCTGGCTGCTCAGCTGCTGCTTTCTCTGTGCTCAAGGGAAGGGAGCTCTGAGTATATGGGGGTGTGTATGCTTGGGGTGGGGGGTGGATGTACATGGAGGCTTCTTTACTTGTTCATCTCCCCTTAGGCTTAACGGAAAATGTTTATCTCACATCCCAGTCTGTCCACCTGGCTGCTTTGGTGTGGGAGAAAACACATGCTGAAGCCCATACAATTCCCATGGATTTAATGCAAATACTGAACAAGAATTTCAGGATTTGGTTAAGTGCAGGCGTTTTTGTAAAGGTAGGCTGATGGCATACTCTGCAGTGTGCAATTATATCTTCTGGCAAAGCTTGCTTGATTAAGCAAGTCCCCCCTCTGATCTCTGTTTTAGGGTTTTGTGCTAGCATCTCTCCCAGTTCAGTAAGCTGGCATAGCTAATACTGTTTTCTGTCTTGTCCAGTGTGTTTTGTCCAGCACGGAGTCTGGAGGTGGTGAACAGGGTTCTGCTAGCCCATTGGCTATCTGAGCAACTTACGTAAAAATGACAGAGGTCACATTCAAAGATTAAAAACAATCTCATCATCCACAAGCTATTGCAGGATTCCTTAAGCGTCATGTTCAGTTCCTGCTGGCAGAGTGATTTAAAAGGCTATTTTCCAAAGGCAGAGACATACAAATGTTCTGGGAAGTCCTCCTTGTCCGGGCGCTGGTCGGAGCGGTGATGCTCTGCACTCTCTGTCCATCAGTCCACTCCATCTGCCACCTCCCACGCACAGGAAGAAGACAGTAGGTGATGGCACACAAACGGCAGGTAGCTGCAAAACTCATCTGCTGAAATGAAGGCGGCGTGGTAGACGAAGGCTTGTCGGTGGTGGTCTGTCTCTGCAGCTTCCATTTGGCATCACCCGCTGTATTAAGCTGTGGTCCTGTAGAGACTTACTTAATCATTACAGGGTAAAGTCTCCATTGCAGATACTGGTTTTCATATATCAAAGGCTGGTGGAGTGGAGGCGTGCCGAAGGCTGAGCCTCTGCTCGCTGGCTGTGATTGATTCTTGATGCATGAGACAGTTTTTATGATGTTGCTATTAGTTACTAAAAACAAAAACAAAACTAGCTTCTGTCACAGCCATGCTGTGTGATCAGGGCAAAACCTTTATGAACAGATACAAGATTTGGTTTATTTTAATTTTTGCGCTTCACATGATAATTACTGCTGCTGGAAGAAAGTGGAAAAGGAGTTGACTATTCTGCTTTGGTGGCTTTCTGCAATGGGGATGAGCGTTTCTGGACTGAAACTTCTCTAAATAGTTCAAGTGTATTTCTAGCTGCTCAATTTAACCAAAAAAGAGAGCTTTCAGAGAGTTCCTGGGGTGGTCAGGCACCTCTGGCTTACTGGGCTACTTCACCCTGAGAAGTGTTTGCTTCAGATGAGCCATGGACTTGAAAGTACACTTGAAAATCAGGGCAGGGTCCAGTTTCTCAGCACCCTTGCATAAGCCTGGCTTTATCAGACACTTGTGAAATTTGCTCTTTTAAGTTTCCTTTTTAATTAGTCTCTAAATTCTTTCAGTCCAGCCTCAAGAACCAAATTTGGGTGAGGCTTCCAGATAGATCCCAATCCATCTATTGTGCGTACGTCCAAGGGAGGTATCAAAGGACAATATAAGATATAAAACCAGGTCTGATCTCTCACAGGTGGTGTGGAGTCCAGGCAAAAAGCATAAAATCCCGAGACAACAGTAGCAGAAAGAGGCTGGAAATGCCTTCTCTTACTGACTTGTTGTTCATCTGCACCTTGAGCTCTATGAATTTGAGGTGCCAGCAGCTTCTTTAGGCTGTTTTTTTTTCTTTTATAGCTGTAATATAGGTCAAACTTTGGGCAATATTACTAGATTTCAGGCTAGTGCCGCACAAAGCAGGTACACGAGCAGCCGGGTCTCTGCTCTGTCCTGCGGGTAGTTAGGAGAACAGCACAAACAGCCTTGGTTCCATTGAAAAATGTTTGACATAATCAACTAACTTTATATTTATGGTTTGCAGGGGATTAAGGTTGTTCATCTTGGTTTTTCTGCTTTTTAAACCAGTTTTCACTGTGAAGGATATAGTGATGATAATCAAAGAGACCAAGTACTGTTAGCTGACAGTCTACATCCCATCCGTTTTTTCCTGAAATGAAGCTTCCAGTATTAAAGGCTATCTCAATTCACTGTGGTTAAATCAAAGTTTCTAAGAATGGTTTCTTTTTCTCTCTCTTTTTTTTTTTTAAATATCCCTGGTTTTATGAATAAATAAATGCTACTGACCTCTTTATCGCTGATTCAATACTTAAATGTACGTCCAACAGCTTCGACAGAGCAGTGGCTCTGGTAAGAGGACTTGCATAGTTTGTGCAAATACTTGCTTGTACAGAGAAAATGACATCTTAATAATTACTTCTCAGGTAATGCAATCTGCTGAATACAAACAGTTTTATCTCTTATGCTTTGGCTGAGTATGATGCCACCAATCCTGGCAGCAAAACCAGGATAATTCAGACAGGTCTGACAGGCTCAGGACTGGGAAATTCATGTCAGCCAGAGGAGGCAGGATGCAGAGCAGTTGTGGATGATGATGAGGTAGTGACACGGGTGGCCTTCTTCTCAGCTGCTATATCACAACATGTCAACAAATGACTGGAGAGTGTCATTCTTTGTCTCTTGCATTTATAATCTCAAAATGAAATCCTCGAATTGTAAATAGATTTATATCTTCTGGTGGCTCTTTTGCCAATTATCATGGTGTCACTTCCATTTCCAGGACCTCTGCCCACTAGTATCCTATAGTCTGGCCAATTATTTTGAGCATGCTTTAATCTGATTTGACATTAAAAAAAAAAAAAATTATTCCCTTGTGCATTTAGAGTTTAGCAATTTGATTTAGATAATCAGATCTTGTCCATATATCCAAATAATTCAAGAGAGTTTCTCCTGGTTAGCTATGACAATATAGGATAATGGATTTGCGCAATTTTTTAACCAAATCTGAAAACATTTGAATGTCATGAGTCAGAAAGAGCTTTGACTGGAAATTTAGTTAAGGAGTGGAAAATAGGAAAAGTGGGAGGATGCAGGAGAGGATTAAACAAAAAAGAAAATCCCTGGTCATTCAACACTTTGCTCCTTTAAATGGCCTAAAGAGCTCTTGTCATAGAATAGTTGGGCCTTATAAATGGGATAAATTTGAAGATTAGGAAGAGTGAAAAATGAAAACTTAGTAATGTGATTTCTTTCTTCATTTTTAATAAAAATGAGCAAGCTGCAGGGAAGAATAAAAGGCAAGCTGAAGTCGAAGGAAGCAAATTTGTACCCATCCATGTCCTAATGAGTAGCATTAGGAAACCATATGTAAGTATTTAGTCGGCTGTAGCAGATTTAATACATTAGGTCTTGTCTGGACAAAGCAAGCCCAAATCTGTCAAGTATTTGGGTGAAAAAACAGTTGGAACTTCTGGTTACTACAAATGGAAACAAAAAAGCCATGCTCAAATGCTTGATAAATACTGGAAGTAGATGAGATGAAAGTTTCGGTTCCATTATTAGTGCTAATCTGACAGGTGGAAAGAGGAGAAAGAAATTTGTGAATGACATCATAAAAATGCTTCACTGAATGTATAGTAGTTCATAATTACTATAATGCTGCAAACCAACTTCCATAAAAAAAAGGTTTAAGAAAATTATTTGCATTCTTGTATTACACAGTATTAAACTTAGATTGTATTGGTACACTTTAAATCTTTGTGAGGCTTTGACTTGACTGCTCTAAGAATGGGCTTTAGACACACGCTAAATATGCCAAGTGAAAATCCACATGACCATAAGTCCTGTGTAACTCGTATAGATGATGTATTCACCTGAGTTAGTCAAGAGCTTTTAGCAGAGAACAGACCGTAGACCCAAATGATCTGTGACCAAGTAAAATACTTCAGTAAGATAGATAGCTCAAAATTAAATAACAGCCCTCTGCAGCAGTGGAAGCAGTCCAGCATGTGTGTGTCTTCAGCATGTGTAGGAGATGTGCAAGTACTTCCCAGGACTGACAAAACCCCAGCCAGAGCAAAAGGTGATGCTTGATTAAGTGTAATTATGTGTTTAGTCCCTGCATCTCCCGTAGATGAAGAGAACCTGGTACAGTCCAGCACTGGGCTCAGGCAGGTGGAAGGACCCGATGAGGTGCATGTACCAATGCCGTGCAGTGCTACAAATAAAACTGTCACTGGAAGTTAATGCGGGAAGGAATAGCAGTGACAAGTTTGACTGGACAAACTGTAATTAAGGGAAGTCTAGAATAAGCAGTGTTATCAAATTGGTTTCCATCAACAGCTAATCCAAATTTAACTAAGATCTCTAGGGTTAAGGCGTCATTATCACCTGATGCAGCCTGAACACATCTATCTTTGTCTAGTTGAAGACTTGTTGTAATACCTACTTAGAGAAGTAATTTACAAGTGTAACTCATCTATATGGACAGAGATGTTAATAATTTGCTTAAAGATGTTTGCTTTATATTTATGCAACTCCAAAGCCACATCCTGCACCTTACTGTCCCTGCCAGAGTGTGCACTGTGCTTCTTCCTCTTGCGTGTTTCTACAGAAAAGATCTTCTCTGAAACTTTCATTCTGTGATTTCTTAATCCATCCCTCCACTGAATGACATAGCTCTTTTCCCGCCTAAACTGCCCTGAGCAATATCTTTGTGGGTTTTTCTACTCTTTCTTTGAGAGTTAAGGATGTGTGAAATAGAGGTGAGGGACATCTCGGATGGATGGTGTACCTCCAAAGATACTGGAAGTTAATGGAATTACTGTGAGGTTACACCAGTGAAAATGAGGTCATCTGCTGTACTTTTAAAATAGTTGTGAGAATAGTCTGAAAGTATTCATTTTTCATGTGACGCTAAAAAATAATGGCTGGATCTTTACATGCCATAGATGTGGGAAAAAAAGACAGTAAGGCCTTTAAAAAATCAAAATCAAATAGGATCACAAAGATCCAGAGAGAGAAGGATTTCCAAGGAAAAAATCGATAAACTATGTCATATAAACTACATATCTGTAAATGATAAATCTCTATACATCTGCTGACCAATGTAAATACTATGAATTTTGGTTTTCACATTTGAGTTTGTGTATGCTAAGTGCAACATGAGCCCTTAAGTAAAATCTAGAGGTGCAAATTGTTAAAGATGAAGTGAGATGGCACGGTGCAGGCTGTAGCACTCTCCTCCACAGGAGACCCAAGATTTCCAAGAGAAGGATCCATCATTAATGTTCTCGAATACCTCCAAGCCATTAAACATTTTGCATTAGGCAGCCTATTGCTGCTATGTTGTGGTTCCCAAATATTGCACAGTAAAGGAGGAAAATGGTACAAGCAGAGTAATGCTGAGGACTGCTGATTGATGTGGATGAGAAACAGGAGCGGCTGAACAGGGAGGAGGGATAAAGCTGGCCTGTAGGACATTGCTCTTGATTATACTTGACCTGTTTTAGTTGAAGTAATTCTGCTTGCCTCTAGCAACAAGCCTTTCCTAATGTATTTTACCATTCGAAGTTGGTATCCTTTACTAGTTACTGAATGGTGCATGTAGGCTGGCCTCCCTGCAGTTCTCATTTAGGGCATCTTTTTGACTCTAAATAATTGCCTCGGCACTTTTTTTTAAGGTATAGAAGTATATAGAATCACAGAATGGTTTATGTTGGAAGGGACCTTAAAGACCATCTAGTTCCAACCCCCCTACCTGGGCAGGGACACCTCCCACTAGACCTGGTTGCTTAAAGCACCATCCAACCTGGCGATATAAATTTTTGATATTACTTTCATAATTCTGCAGGGCAAAAAGAGATCACATTTGAGATCCATCAGCTGTAATACAGACCTGGGAAGCTACTCTGAAATATATTTTAGATATTTACGATGTTGTGTCAAAGAACATCTGATTTTGTTTATTGCCGTTGAGTCATGGGGCTCTGCTGGTATAAAGCAATCCTGATCCTGCTTAAGTCCATTTGGCAAGACGCTTAAGATAAATAACTTGATCTTATTAATAAATAAAATGAAAAAGTTTCCTTAAGAACTGTTATTAAAGAATAAAATTAGAAGAGGTGGTTGCTCATTTACAGCTCTCCTTTCTCAGCTTAATTTTGGGCATGAGATGCAGAGTTTTACTGGACTGTTACTACCCACTGGCAGTGCCACTCAGTTCTCCTGAAGAACAGTGTTGGAGTTTGGCCTCAGTGAAATGCTTTGAAACAAGTTATTTTCAAAAAAAAGTTTATAAATTCCCTCTAGAAATCTCCCTTATTTTTTACTGTCTCATGTTACAAACTCAAATGTGTTAATTTGGAAGTGGCATATCTGTGATTGTTCATTACTCAAAATACCCCTTGCCAGTTCCCCAAAAATTTAACAGTAAAAACCGAGGCCCGAGAGCTGGGGCACCAGTGATGCCTGCCTGGCCCCGCTGATGATCCTCAAGCCTGACCTGGTAGGACCTGCTAAAAGGGTGAGATAGGGCCCCTGGGGGATTGCCAGCAAGTCACCAATTAATACTAATTGCATGGGAAATTATTGTAACGCTGCAGTGGTTCATCAGGGACCTGGAATGAGTTCGTAGTTGTGCTGCACCCTAGGGCCACGGGTCCCTTGGGGCTTGCTTCTAGAAGAAAACACATTGTTGCTTGCTGCTCTGTTCAACTGCAGTGTTTCAAGACTGGAACTATAATTAATGGGGAGGAATCTGAAACAGCTACTATCTTATCGTGGAGCTTGGCTTGGGAATATTTGAGTTAAACTGTACGATTCCAATTGGTTTCAGCAGGGCTCATCACCAACTTCTCTGGAGCCAGGCCAGATCGCTTCTCATTTTCTGACAGGAAAGAAAACAAAACCGAAGTTGCGTGAAATGTGCGCAACCTGCACACGATAGTCCTTTCAAAACAAGAAAAATACAGCCATCCGATTTTAAAAGGGCTTTCTGCTTTGCCACTCTGGGATTTAAAAAACTGGGATTTAAAATGCTGCCGTCTTCCTCCCTTCCTAGTGACAGCTGTAAACATCGGCTGAGGATGTCACTCATTGTCTCACCCTGCAGTCGCTCCTTAAGATTGTGAGGCATCGTGCCTTCTTGAAAATCAACCTGGTCATGCCGCAGGCAGGGAGTGAACAGCCAGCGTGCTCAGAGGCTCTCCGGAGCGTGGTTTCCCAGCGCTGCGAGAGCAGCCGCCGCATCCGTGCTCCGTCCCAGGGATAACACCTCAGCAGGGAGGGGAGCTTTCCCAGCCAGTTTGGGAGGGTGAGTGGCAGCAGGTGGGATGTGTAAGGCACGCTGCTGTGTCATCGTGCTGTGATTTCGCCTCTCAGTCCTGCTCCCAAAAAGGCAGACAAGGCTCCAAGTCACAAATTGCATTTCGTGTAACTCCTCCCCTGTTTCGGCTGCTTGCTCACACAGCCACCCACGGATCTGAAACAAAAATGTGCGAAGCGAGGCAGGGAGCGCTCTCGCCAGTGCAGATTTCATCTCCCCTCTAGGCGCCGGGGTGCCCGTCCTGCGCCGACACCGTCTTACTCCTCCTGAACACAAGAACGCTTTGGCTAATCACAAATACATAAGCGTTTTTCTCCCATCCGTTCTCATCAGCCCCGTACTCCAAGAAGAAGGGGGGCGGGGGGAAAAAGTCCGGAGCTGTACATGAGCGTGTCTTTGTGCCAGCGTTCGTTCAGCGGGCTGACAGAGGCGGCATTGTTCGTAGGCTGTGGCCGGCTTGGCAGCCAGAGAAGGTGGGGATCTGCGCCGTGCATACGGAATCGGCGAGCGGCCGAGGACAGGGGTCGTGAAACTCCTAGAGCTGCGTTAACAACAAGAGGGAGTTTCAGAGCACCTCGCTAAGAGCTTCTCCTGGTGCCTTCTGCACAATGCAAACGGGATCTGGCACCAGGAGTCCTTGTTAATCAAAGGTAAGGGGTTTATCTTTATAGTAGCACGGTAGCGATCGTTGCTCTTCAGTTATTAATTAAAATATGGGTGATGCGCCCGGGGGAGAAGTTGCAAAGTCCACCGTACTCCTTAGGAGAATAAAGCTTCATGGTGGCATCGTGCTGCAGCTGAGGGTTACTGAGGTTCGCCTGTTCCCCTTTATGTGGGCTTAGTTCGCATTACCAGTAATGAGAAAATCTGTATGTGTTCCCATCAGAGGAAGAAAAGACCATTTAGTCTTATTCTCCAGCTTTCTTACTTTTTAAGCCAGAAGCTATTACGTATATGCAATATGAAATGGATTTTGCTAATAGACATACATTAACATATAGCCATTAGGTAAGGTAAATACTTCTTCCTATTACCGGAGACAGTTCCTCCCCCCTGCAGGTAGTCCCTGGGGTAGAAAACATCCTGTACGGCGGTAAAAAATTAACATTTGTTCCACACACCTCAGCAGAAAGAAAAACCGCTCTTGCATTTAATTTTTTGGTCTCTTTGTGATAATTAGGATTACACAGACTACGCTAAACAGATCTTTTGTTGTGCAGGTATTTCTCCTGTATTCTACTTCTATGATATTTTTAGTAGTTTTAAAGTAAAGGTATATTTTGTCTGAGCACTTCTGCAGGTCTTTTGCTGTTCTTATTGCTGTCTGTCCCTTGTAATTGTTAGCTATATTTTTGAGAGTGTGCACTGCTATTTGAGGATGATAACGAATGTCGTCTTAAAAGTGCATGCCTTGGAGCTGCGGCCGTTGTTCATTCTGTGTGCCCAGGCTGACATGCTTTTGGGGGGAACTGGCTCGGCTGCGGTGGGGATCCCCCGACACAACTCTTGAGTTGTTACAAGTGGTGTTTGAAAGGTATTGGGGGATGCTTTGCTGATTTTTTTTTATAAGGGGGAGGGGGGTAAAAAAGAGGAGAGTATAATTTGTGTGCTGAAGGACTGTACTGTTTTCTGCCAGTGCAGCACCGTTCGTTGGGTGTCATTCGGGAGAACACAGCTCGTACCTCCCGTTTGCCCCATGGCACGTAGCAGCCCTGGAGGACACACGCTGCCTTTGTGCTCCTCTTCGGTTTTAATCTTTAGGGAGCAACTGTTTCAAAGAATAAACACATTGCCTTGTAGGAGAAACTCCGGAAAACATCCTGCTAGTGACAGTGGCAGCCGCTGCCCATCACGCTGGACGTCCCTCTGCCAAAACCAGCGAGGCGTTGCTAGCCGGCCAGCCAAAGGCTGGGAGCTGCAAGCTGTGTAGCCGCGAGGTGATTGGCACAGTGGGCCACCGAGCGAAGATGGCCAGAGGAAAGGATGTTTATCCATGGGAAACTGCGAGGCTGCTAACTGCTTGCTCAAAACGTGGTGCCTGGGTTTATCCTGGCCCTCAGCCCCAGGGGTTTACGGCATCCCCTTTGTGTCAGCCCCACTAATCCAGACGCAGCCCCCCTCAGCTGCCCCGGTGTGGGGCACTGGGCGGGCAGGTAACGAGCCTGCTCGCTCCCTCCATGGGGACTTTCCCCGGGCACCCCTCCTCACTGAGGGAGAGGGCTCCGCAGCCGGGCAGCAGGGCTGGAGGGATGATGCTGGACCACACATCTTGCCGTCTGGACATCAGCATCTTAACGATGCCCTTCTTATCAGGGAGACACCTTCCAGACAACACCTGCTACAGTAAAGAAGGACATTTTAAAGTAATAATAGGCATATTTAGACTTAGTTTGTGGGGTGTTTTTATCTATCAAATGAGAGATATGTGTGGTCATTACCTCCAGGAGAGAGAGAAGCGAGACCCTAGATTAGGTTCTGTGCTTCTGAATGATTTTCTTGCGCTTGTCAGCAACCAGCAAGTGTGGAAATCCCAAATCAGAGCTTCTCTGCACAAGTGAAAAAACTGAACTAGAATAATTAAAGGGATTGCAATTCACACCCGTTTTTCAGTGGGTACTTTACTATAGGCACTCTCACGAGGAAATAAAAATACATGTGGATAAATGTGGTTTTGCATTAAATCAAAGTTGGTCATTTATCATTGTGAATACACTGGCTTACACTGGTGTAGAGTCTGTTGCTTTACTTCTGCTGCTGTGTTTTAATGGATAAACAAGAAGTTTCATTTGCTTTTAGTTTAAAAAAGTGGAGCAAATCCATCTCCCACACATAAAATTATCCTGCTTAAAGTTCGTTTGCTAAATGTTACGTGCCTCATTTATACAGTGACTTTTATAACCCATTTCCTCCAGGGTATATGACACTAAGCAGGCAGCGTCAATTTAAAATAGATAACTTTTGCTTACACAGTCAACTTTCATCTATTGTATACGTTTCTGTAAACAAAAGATGCAGCAGAGTTTGTGATGGATGTAAGCACAGGCAGGGCCTTTTCCTTAACTTCTTAACCGGCGCTTCATCGTTTTTTTCAGCACAGAAGCTTTTGCTTCCTCATTGGGAGAGCCTGTATGAAGACCTGTGTGGACGGTGTTGTAAGGTAAGGACTAGCCCCACCGAGAGCTGAGGTTTTTAAGCAGTTCTTCCTAATTTTGCATTGCTATGGGGTTCCCACAAGAGAAGTTGCTTCACTCTGCATCTGATTTCTTCTCAGAAGGAGTTACGTGTGATGGTCCTTCATTGTTCAGTAGTGACAAACATATGAGCAAAATTAAGTGTTTACTGTGTAGATGAGAATGTGTTTTAACTGATGTTGAATTTCACTGTTGTGTGGAGTTTTATATGCCTCAAACTGTCCCTTTGAGGCAAGGATCATGCTATGTCCCCGGTGTACCTCTTGGTGCAACAGGTCCCACTGCAGCATCACTTGCAGTATTTTATTCAACTTTGAAGCATGAAATTAAAACAGGGGAGTCCCGAGTGTTTTCTGATTCCCAGAAATACCATTGCTTTGCGGCCTTCCTCTGCCAGCTCTAGTGTCACATTTCCTTCTCCACTTCACTTCTCTCTTCTCCTGGTGGGTGGCAGCCCCCATCATCTCTGCACCCCTTCAGACACGGTGTGCTCCAGGCTTTTGTCCGCAGGCAGGCTCATCATCAGCAAACAGCATCGTTCTTACCTCCTCTCCCAGGACCTCCTTCTGTCGTGTTTTACTCTACCTCACGCACCGAGTGAACAAAGAAATGGTCACAAATAAATGGTCAATAAATGAAGAATCTGTTTGAAATATGATGACTGGAAATTGTGTAGCTTTTCTGATTTGGGGGCTTAAAGACGGCCTTTCATGCAGTGCTAGGCAGATGACACAGCCCGCATGGATATTAGAAAGTCCAGCAGTGTTAGTATAGTATGGCTGTGCTGCTTGTTTCCTTAATCTGCTTGTTTAGAGACACCCGGAATATTCATCTTAATCATCTATTTCCGCTGCATAGTAGGTACAGGAGGAAATACCACAGAGAGCCCTGTCACTGGGAAAATGCATCATTTGAATGTGCAGTGTAAATATTTTAACTCACCAAATGTAAACACTGTTTTGCCTTTAGGATGGGAAAAGACTGTCACAGTCAAAAACGAGCTGACATAAGAGTGACCCTGTATAGATGAGATACAAAATTGTGTTCACACATTTTGGTAATCAAAACAGAGCCCTTAATGAATTGCCTGGTGTGAAAGGAATTACAAACACAAATGTGCCTGACACAAGACGATCGGAAGTCACTGCTGTATTAACATTAAAAGGAAGGACTTTCAGGATTCATGGGGATCCGAGGTCCATGGGAGGGATGATGTGAGATGAGAAAGATGAGATGAGGAGAGATGTGAGATAGTAAGAGCTAGAGAGGGGCTGGAGATCCTGGAGGAGAATCTAAACGGTAAGTATGCTCTGAATATCTGTGCTCCTCCGTGCCTCTGGCTGGGACTTGTGTTCACGGTGCCAGGACAGTTAATTCAGACATTTCCAAGGGTTAGAAGATGGTAGAAGCAACAAAGATATTAGATACAGCAAGAAGCACCTTACCTCATTCACAGACACGCTGTGGGTTTTTCAGTTGGTGGATTCAAAGGAAAGCAGAGTTCTTAGGGAGCTCAGAGCGGTTGCTCATTAGATCTGCCTACACTGGCTTCATATGTGCTTGAAGACTTATGGTCAAGTGGTACTTGATAGAAACCAGACATGGGATTTAACTTTTGTTGCTGAATATAGTCCTGAAAAATAGTGCTATAGCATAGGATACAGAATCCTCCACAAACCATTTGACTTTATTGTGCAGTAGATGGTAAGAAGTAGAGACCCTAAATGCTCTTTGGATGTTCATCAGATTGCTAAGCAGAACAAACATCTGGAGATTATTCCATTGGCTATATGTTCTAGCCCGTGGATTGTTAATATCAGAAGAGGAAGAAACAACACAGTGGATTTGACTAGACTCCATGGCTTGCGAGAAACTAGTTAGATCTTATTTCTGTAGGCACAGGTCTATGTAAATGCCCAAGCAAGTAAGCTTTTATTACTGGAATAGCTGGGGAAATTTTTTGGGTTGATTTTTGCTTGTGTTACCAACAATGGGCAGTATATAAACATCTGCCTCACATTTGCTATTTCTTTGTTCTAACAGCTGGAAATTTACATTTACATGTAGGCCTCAGAGCTAAAAATGTCATTCCCTCGGTTAAGAAGCCATACTGATTTTTGTCATTCTCCTTGTTAGGAAAGGAGAACTGGAAACACAGGGAAAAGACAAACAAGAAGGGTAGCCCCCGGATGATAAATGCTTTCAGTTGGAGCACAGATTAATCAAGTATAGTGTAGCCTAAGAGTGTCATTGTCTGCCATTACTACAGCAATTTAGCTGTAGCCAAATGACCAAACCTGTTAAGAGTAAAAATTATCCAAAGAAAGTAGGAGAAACCAAATACTTAAGTCATCAGTGAAGAGAAAGATAGAATATAATTTTTTTTCAGTATAGAGGAAATTAAGAGCCTTTTTCATGTGGATGAGAAGTGTTTTGCATAGATGAGGATAACTTTGATGTTATCCTTGAATAAAACTTCTGTTGCTAGAAAATCAATCATTTTATGCAATAACTTCATGTAACGATTCTCTCAAATACAAATAACCTGGATCTTCTTTACCTCCCAGACAGATGTATCCATTTTCATGGGAAAGCATGAATACATTCAAAAGTAAGAACTTCATTTTTTCCCTTTAGGAGCAGGAAGCGCATATACTTTTGCTAAAGTGCTGTATTGTGCTCCTTTTTTTTCCCCCTCCCCTCAAATAAAGGAACTAAAATGTCTTGTTTTGGCACAGGAGAAAAGGTAGGAACAGATTATTTTGTAGTGCTGAATTCATAGAGTCATTTTTCTAGAAGAAAATAGCATTATTTGAAGAAGGGGTTTAGATGGCTGATGAGAGATAGGGAATTTAAGAGTAGGGAAGAGAACTGCAGTTGAAAAATGTTTGGAATGACAATGTAAACTTCAGGGAGAAAGGGAATTAGATAAAAGAATCTGTGAGAGTGGGAATAATAATGTGAAGGGGAACAGATTGTGCTGGTGAGATCTTTTGGCCTAGATTTTGAAAAGAATTCAGAATATGATCTGCAGTCTCTGTCTTTGGGAGGGGGAGTGGGAGTTTTTCCATTTACGGTAGAGTGGAGTAATAATGTCATTGCCCCAGCTGTTAAAATATTTTAAAATCTACTTCAAACTGATTATTTATTGCAGTGTTAAAAGTATAGACCGTTGTGGTCAAAAGAAAGAGAGAAATTGGAATCTATGCCAAAAAGTGGGGTGAAAGCATAATTTATGCTTCCTTGAGAGGGGATGGGACTGCTAGTCCAGTCCCGCTCATTCTCACTCGGTTCAGTAAGGGACTGGTTTTTAGGAAGGCTCTTTGGATATAGCTGTAAGTGAACAAGTCTTAAGGTTCAAATCTGCCACGGGAACTTGGAAGCCTCCATCAAAGCCGGGGATAAATGGGATGCATATTTTGAGTCTGAAAGTGCCGTGTGAGGGTGGCTTTGGAAAGCACGTGAGGACCATGGCATCCCAAGCATCTCTGGCATACACTTGAGAACTTTCTGCGGAAGGTAGGCAGGCTACACGGGAACTCCGCTGCCTACAGCTGCTTCAGAAGCTGCTTTTTCATCGAGGTACAGAGTAATCTGTGATCTTTGCCTACTTAGCCATTTCTATGTAACACAGTCTTTGGATTCATCTCTACATATCACCTAGTTCAGATGAACAGCAATAACTTTCAGGGTAAGGTAAATCTGTCTGTGAGATGAATTTATACTTGCACTGTCGTAGACTGTCAGTAGCCTTAGACAATCCGCTGTCATCAGACTAACTTGGTTTCTGAGTTCTGCTCTTACGGCACAGCCAATTCCATTTCAGTGTATGTCAGTTAAGGAGGGTATGCTCTAATATTTTACATTTACATGGCACCTCTCATCCCAGAGTACTTTATAAATCATGTATATTTAACACCACTGACCTTTCGCAGTCCCTCGAGAGCGGGACAGCGACTGTTTTACAAAAGCAATACAAACCATAGGAATTTTTTCTTTATAATACTGGAGGGAACCCATTAATTACAGAATGAATTTTATGTTACCTAAGCTACACCTTCAGTTTGTAAAGACCTTTATTGAAAATTTCCTCAAGATATGTAGCATGATGCTACATTTTGTGTACACCATGAACAAAGAGCTAATCCATCTTTCCAAGACTGGACCCCTGGAAAATTTCACTTTTCCTCTAAATGAACATAAAAGTATCACTACCTCTATACCTTGGCTGTCATTTTATCTGTAAATTGTCACCTCTTCCTGCAGGATCTGCCCCAAATCCCCCCTCAGCTGCTGAGGATAGTCCCGTCTCAGTGTGAGAGGTACAGCAAAAAAGTTATTTAATTGCTTTCAAGTGATTCAAATGTAACTGATCTTCTGGGGTATCAAGCTGAAGAAACTCGGCGTGGCTATGCTTTGGGCCAGCATATGTGGAGGAGAGATGAGCAAGGCCAAAGGAACAAGGAGGAGGAGGACGATAGCGATGAATTAATCTTCCTGGCATTCAGTGCCCCTTCTCGTAAACATTAAGGGTTCGATGCGAAGCCTACTACTGAGATCAGTTAGCGTCTGTCCCTGCAGCACTGGAGCCGTGGGGAGTGGCAGGGGTCGGTGAGGGAGCGTGCGAGGTCCTTGGTCTGCCGGGGCATCCTTCTAGTGATGTGCAGAGGCTCAGCTTATGTGCAGGACTACCTCAGTGGGGACAGATTACCTCTATTTACGTTAGGGAAAAACTCCAGAAGAGCTTCTTTCCTTGTTTTTAAAGAAGAAAAGAAGTACGCAGCCGGTTCTAGTACAGTATTTGCCAAACCAGCCGTTCTGGAGGTTAACTTGAGCCTTATTTAATCTGTTGTTTTAAACAGAAGGACAACAACATTTCTATTTTAGTTGTACAATTCAGCAAATGGATTACAAAACCCCAGTTAACTGTGAACACCATGGATGGTGACTCAGGTAATAGTAGATTAAAAGAATCTTTAGGTTTTCAGTGTATTGTTTTGCCATTTATCTCTCTTCGTAGCTTGTCTGGGTTTAATGTAGTTTATTCCATTTAGGAGCATTACTGAGACAAACCCCATTAAAGCAGGCATTATAGTTCTTGTTTTGATTAGCACTCAAGGCCACTAGATAATGATGCTTAAAAAAAAAATCTCTTGTTTCTCTCATGGTCATTAGCACTCTGATCACCACCAACCTTCCTACCACAGTGTAAGTCTTTTGGTTTTTATCTCTTTAAATCCCAGAGCAAATTGTGAATGCCTTTAATATGGTCTGTGACCTTTGAACTGTAACATTTATCTCAGAAATATTAATTCTTGCTCTTTCAGTGCTCATACTTGCAAGAAATTGGATCTTTGTATGTAAGACTTGCGGTCAAAAACTATCATTACTAGCTAATATTTTGCAAAGCTATTTTATTGGGGCTATTTTCTTTCCTTTTATTTCATAGTGAGGGTTTCTAGACATTGAGGTGTATACACATTCTTCTCAAACAACATCCTGACTAGAGAAAGGCATTTGCACCAATCCTACCAAAATAGCGACCAATATGGACCAATTCAGTCCCAGACTGATACGGGCAATTAAAGTCATTTCCTCACATAATGTTTAAACCAGTGACATGTAATTGTAGGACAAAGCCTCTCAGCACCTCTTTCCAACACTCGTCTGTGCTCAGAGGATGGGCAGCTGCTATTACATGCTAATGTCTTTTGTGGGTGAATGGCCACTTTAGGACACGTTATTAACTCGGTGCAAATGGGTGCATTTTCCATCCTAGTGTACAGATTGACCTCACATGCTGTTCCTTTTACAGGTTTTAGTTTTGTTAACCGAAAAGAAAAAAGAGAAAAATTATGAGTTCGACGAGTTAGGCTTGGCATCTTGAAGGATGGGGAATGTCCATCTGTAATTAAACACTCTGGCCATAGGGACCAGACCCCTCACCTTAGAGGCATGTGAAGTTGCAGGGCTCTAAGGGCAGAGGTTAGCCAGGACAATTAACATGTCTAATAACACAGCCAACTCATTTTACCAGTATTGCTGTATTTTACCTACTGTAGATGAACACTGGTGTATCTGAAAAGAGGCACTCACCCTAGTCTTCATCCTTTATTCTTACAGACCAAAGACGCCCTGTGTTTTCACTAACTTGCCAGCTCCAGGTGCGAGAGCCCAGCAGTCTCCTGAGGTCCTTTGAGCTGCTCATCAAAGCCTCAGAACAGGCTGAACGCTTGGTTTCATGAACATGCTTCTATATAGAGATAAAAATTGCCGCTTTTTTTTCCTCTCTTCCTCCTGAAGAGGAAAAAAATGTGTGCACAAAAAAATGTAGCATATAGAGCCTTATCATAGACTTGCTTTGGCTTATGACTCTCCTGTATTACTACCAACAGTGTGTTTCTGGCTGTGACCATGGTCCCCCAGCCCCTGCTCCAGCATTTGGGGGATGAGTGGCCAGGAGTGCCAAATGTAGAAAATGTTAGCAATTATTGTTGGGCTGTTTCTCCATTCTTTCCATCAATATAAACCTTCTGAGCACACAAACCCTTTTTGTCCTTTTATCTTATTGCAGCCCTAGCCACCTAATGTGTACTCCTTTGGTTTGGGCATTTTTTGATGTATTTTGCTCACTAGAGCATCCAGCTCTGCTCTACTCCTACTATTTGTTTTGTCTAGCCTTGCTCAGAGTAGATAACTAATGCAGTAGTTAAAATACCATCATGTTAATACTCTATACCAGGGATGGAAACCTGCTTATCTCCGAAGCAGTTACACATGAACCAGGCTGGAGAATGAACTTCAGAGTGGAATAACACTGGATTTAGTATTCAGCCAGTCACCACACTAACTTGATTTGGCCTGTTGTTATTTTTACCCAGATAGTTGCTGCAGCTAAATTAAAAGCCATTCCCCAATTTCTAAACAATAGAAGTGAACCAGATCTCTGGAAGATATTATCTTAATAAAATCCATTTAAAAATATGTAAATCCTCACTTGTGAATTCCTGATAAATGGAGAATAAATTCCCTCAGTTCCTTATTTATTTAATTTATATGCCATTATAACTGTGAATGAGGCTTTACAAAACCACAGGGACACCATCTTTGCCCTAAAGAGATTGTAGCTGAATTAGACACAACATATAACCAATGGCTTCAATAGACAAAGCAGGATTACACGAAATAAAAATGATTCGTATTGTGTATGTATATTGCATACATTGTACGCTTGTGATAATGCAATTATTTGGAAAAGACCTGTTTGTCCCCTCTGAATGTCATGATTAATAGCAGAGCTCTGGAATAAAGCCATCATTAGTGTTTGCTGGTTTAAACCAGAAAACCTGAGACACTAATGACTAATTATTGCTTTCCTAAGGGCAATTTAATTGAAGAGCTGGATTTAATGGAGGCAATATTCAGTGGCATATTTGACTTTCTAGATGCTGTGGCCTCCAAGGATCCTCACTCCGTTTTTAGACTCTCCTTCTAGACTAATGACATTGCTTGCCTTCTGTGTGTTATTACACGGTGAATGTAGAGCCTCTTGGAGGCTTTAACGGGACTTCCACACTTTCTTCACCCTTCTTCATTGTGGGTACACAGATTTCTCTGAACTTTTAGCAAAGGAGTGTCCTACTCCATACATGTAGAGCTCTTTTCCTACTGTTTAGTTACTAGTACCTCGGTAATATTTTTTTTCCTGGGAAAAAGCCATAATTGTGCAGTGCATCATTTTTTGAGTGTTCCTGAGCAGAAGAGGCTACTGTCCTCGTGTAAATACTGCATGTACTTCTATCAAATCCTCAGGCTTTATTCTGACATTTGAATATCTAGACCTTTTGTTTAATGGGACTTTGGATAACGAACTGAGGTTTGGCCACTATTTCCAGACCTCTGCTAAAACAGAGCTCATCTCATTCTCTCTCCGGAAGAGAGGAGCAGGTAACATGCCGGCGGTGGGAGCAGTGTGGGCTGGGCGAGGGGCACGGGGCTGGAAACCTCCGCACCTTCTCAGCCCCTTCAGCGCGCGAGGGTTGGGGGATTTCTCCCCAGCAATTTGCTTAGATACGTAAGGGGGGTTAGTGTAGCTGCTCACCTACCCCACAGGATTCTGGTGTGGCTAATTAGTCAATATTTGCACAGCTCTGTGAAAACACTTTAGAAGTGCCAATTATGAATCATAATTATCTTGTGAAGATGACTGGGAGTCCACATTTGCGTGTTGATTGAGGCCATGGGAGTAAGCCTTTCAAATAACGGCTTTTATTTAAATGCCTTACCTTTTCCTTATCTCTTGTTGTATGGGTTTTTTTAAGGATGATGAGAAACATTAGTTTACCCTCAGGAAAGACCAGGTCTGACTGATTTTAATAATGAGTTATGTACTTAGTCACAGTAGGTAAATTTACAAACTAAGCAGGACACACTCAGAGATCGATTCTGTCTGTTCGGCAGATGGCTTTACACAATAGGCATCGGGACGAGCCTGCTGAGACTTTAAAACAAATACTTCTAAGTAACATTGCCATAAGCCTGTTAATACAGTGCCGATTGCTGTTTTAAACTCTGCAGAGCTCCTACTTTATTTATACCCCATCTATTTACTGAAGTATAATAGATTTACTCTGGGAAGAGACTAAATCTCAGCAGATTTACACTGAAGGCTGACATTTAAGTTTCAACTTACTTTCACAAAATAGTAACTAATGCTTAGCACTAACTGCAGGACACTGAGCTATTTTATTCATAGCAGCAGACCAGTATTAAAGACAAAGCAAGAATAGCCTACAAAGAAGTTCGTGACTTGACTTACAGTTTTTGATATTCCTGGAAATGTTCAGTTGCAGCAAGACTGCTTTTGTATTTTTCTTAAGGTCTCTGCGTTTTCTTGTAACTTTATAAATGTTGCTGGGCTCTTTAACTGTATAATAAAAGGCTTTATTATTTATTCTACTTTTATGTAAATTAGTTGGGCAAATAGTTGCCTGTAATGCAGGTTTAATATTTTAGTGTGTAGATCTGTATATTAATGTTGCATTAAATAAAAAGAAACCTAGATCTGCACATAATTCCACAGAGGGGACACTGTTCTGCCTGCAGTTATTATATGAGAGCAACTGGGAACAGAATTGGGCCAGAAGTTCCCTGCATACCTATCTGTTTGCAGTTACCTAAAATTTTAATGGGGAAAAATTACAGGGAAATGAACGCTTTGTTTAAATGTCTTCATGAAGGGAGAAGAACTTTTCTCTTTTTTTTTTTTTCCTGAATATGGGTCTTTTGACGGTTGTTTGCTAATCTTATGCTTACACATGCATTCTGTAGCTGCATAGGGATGTTTAATGCAATGTTGATACGAGCCCACACATTGATGCTCCAGCAGAGGGGTCTTAAATATTCATATGATGACTAGATTCATGTGGTTTTATTTGCTTCTTTTCTTCTCTACTCAGACTCCTAAGCACCGTCAGATAATTAAAGTTTATAGGGTCTGTGGTAGTGAACGTTTCTGAAAATGTGGACGTGCATTTTTTGTCCTGCCAGCTGGAAGGAGTGTGATGCTCTGGAGTTGTTCTGCTTGGAGAAAAGTGTTCTTCTGATACTAGACTAAAATGTTTCATCCCTACATAAATCCTTACAGCTTTCTGAGAAGGATTTAGTGCTAAGAGCATCCAGCCTTGTGTCGGAAATGATTGTAGAGGAAGATGCTTGTATCTGTGTAACAATGAAGCATGACATTACTGGTATGAGATTCAAGTGCAAATGAAAACTCATAAATTTAGGCAAGTACCCGCGAGACACCTTCAGGCCCTGTTATGGTGATCACCGCCCCTTTCAGTTGCCCACCCAGAAGGAGCTGGTGCCATTTGAGATGCTCTGGGACGTTGTTCGTAGTCTCTAATCACTATTTGAGAAGCACGAGAGTTTTCTGTAGGTCCTGTGCCATGTCTGCCAATCACATCCAGATGCAGGTTTCATCTGCCTAAAGCGAGGGCATTGAATGCTGTTTTAAATGCCATAGGCTATGCCCCTTGGCCTCCAGCTGCCACTCCAGAAGGGCACAAATCTCCTGCAGTTCCTGCATCAAGTTGTCCATCTCCGTGGATATACCTGCACAGACATCCAGATAGCTTGGGTGTCCTCTGGCAACTCAAGTGGTCCTAGCTGCCAGTGTTTAGGCAACTAAATGGCATCCCTGGGAGCTGGTCAGCTGCATCCCTTGCCAGGCTCCATTGCCTGGTAGCCCCTGGGAATACAGGAGGCTCAGACACATCATTCACACATAGACACACTTGGGCATCTCACTCATCTCATGACGGGTGGCTGACTCCCACCCATCATGTCACTCGTGTGACATTTCACTGAGCCTGCAGTGCCACCTGGGACTTTGTTGATAGGAAATGAAAAAACTATGGAAGGACTGAGAGGAAGAAAGGAGAGAAAACGGTAGCTGCTGCCCATGTTGCTGCTCTGCTGTGCTCTGTAACTCAGCTGGTGAGACACACTCTGGATGTGACCCATGGTCTACCAGTCCTCCGGTCTCATCTGCAGAGCCACAGAACATCCATGTGGGCAATCAAGCCAAGTCAGAAAGCTGCACGAGAGGAAATCAGCGGCCCTGAGGCTTGATCACTGCACAGCACTAGCACAACGAAGTGAATTGGGCGTCCTGAAATGGGTCAAATGACTGTCCTTCTAAGACAGCAGTAGGTACTCTATGGTAACTGGCTCGTTTTCTCCATCCATTTGGGCTGACCTTTGAATTTTCCATCATCGTTTTGCCTTTTCCTTGCCTTCGCTTCACCTGCATTTGCCAGCAGTGCTGTCTTTGCCTAGTAGCAGTTGTGTACCAGCTGCTGTGCTTTTTCATTTTTTGGCAGTTTCCGTGCAGATTTTGCTTGCTTTTTTGCCCCAAACCTTTTTGGTGCATATCAGCATTTTATCTGTTTGCATGCACTAGGGAATGACAGGAGCCATGATCTATTTGGGTCAGTGCATGCCTGTGTGTAACCATTTCAAAATGAAGGATTTTCTAAGAATAAATTCTCCCTCACCAATCTGGTTCTCATTCTTGCCCACATAATATCTGTTAGCTCCCTTCTGCTATTTTTAGACTTGTGAAAGTGGGGTAAAGCGAGTGATGAGTCTTTCTGTTGTTTTTGCTTCCTTCCAGCTGAACTCAGTCTTACATTTCTCCTGTTAGTTAAATAACTCGTGGAAATACATAGCAAAGCAAGTAGTTTAGCAGCTGCCCCAAACTAACATCTACGGTCACGTGTTACAAGTCAGCTGAAAATTCAAAAAGGATTCTCTGAAAGAATGGCACGGTTGTTTTTCTGAAAGTAGCACATCAGTTTGATATTGCGTCTAAGTAAATGCAGAGCTGGATGACCTCTGCTCTTCAGGCAGTTAGGCAGCTCTTCATTGTTATAGAGAAAATCTTTCAATAAAAGGAAAAATTAATTTACTATTTCTGCCATCACATTAACCTGTGTTTCAGCTTTCAATAACTAATGGTCACCCTCTTGATTTGTGAATGGTTTATTTGAAAACTGTTGCCTTCTGCAGAATCTGATTGCTTTACAATAAAACTGTCTCCCTAAGCGATGGAAAGGGATAAAAAAAGGTTTGTTCGCCATATAGTGTTAGGTTATCCTTTAAAATGAGCCGCTTTCAGGAGGGTATTACAGCAGGCCTGAGCATGGCAAATTTCTCAAAGAATAAAGATAAAGCAGATGAAATCCAGGCTGCTTGGTAAAGGAAAATCAGACCTTAACAGGGTATTATAACAGTGATGTAATGGTAAATTGTAAAAGATAGTGAAATTGCTGTTGAAATTGCTGGGGGGCTATGTGGATTGTAGCTACATATATTCTTGAGCTGACTTCTCATTAGCATATATATGTTTGTGTCTTGTATGTTACTTAATGTTATTTAGGTAAGCAGTCCTATTACTTAAATCCTATAATTTCTTTCTCTTTCTGACAGAGTGTTTTCATGTATTTCTGACCTGCCCTTTTATTTCTGACATGCCCTGCCTTTTCTCACCACTTGGGCATCCTAATATTAATAGGCCATAACCAAAGTAATCAATAGATGTTGAGATCAGTACTGGTAATTTTGTAAGGTGTTTCAGAGAATCATAGAATGCATTGTGTTGGAAGGGACCTTTAAATGTCATCTAGTCCAACATCCCCTGCAGTAAGCAGGGACATCTTTAATTAGATCAGGTTGCTCAGAGCCTCATCAAGCCTGGCCTTGAATGTCTCCAGGGATGGGGCCTTTACCACCTCTCTGGGCAACCTGTTCCAGTGTTTGTGTGAGTATGTTTGATTGGTATATTATTATAGAAAAATAATTCAGGGAGGAGGAAGCACACCAACAAAAATGTTGCCCAGAGTAAGAAATACTCAGCTAATGGCAAGAGTGGCAGTGCCCCACTAGAAGGACCAAGCCTCGAGGTGGGTGGAGAACTGATGGCAGCTTATGGAGCCGTGAGGCAGAGGCGAGCTGGGGCAACACCGGCGTGGCCTCTGGAAAGGAGGAGGAGGTGGCTGTGGAAGGAGGAATGAGGCTCCGCTGGTGGCAGAGTGTGAGGGAAGGTACCAGAAGAAGGCAAGATGACAGAGGTGGAGGCTTCCTGGTCGTGTGGGAGTGGAGGCAGTAGCTGCTTTTGTGGTGTGCGTGCACATGGACGTGGGCTCAGGCCTTCGGTGCATGTACATGTGCATGTTGTGGTCACATCTTCACAGCTGAAAGACTCTTCTCAGCTGCTGTGTTAATGAGACGTGCTTACTACTGACCAGCTGTACAAAGGTTTTGAGCTTGTTGGCTGCTCTTCCCCTCCTACATCACCAGTATAAGACTGTTTTTCTTCTTACCTGGTCTGTCTTGACTGTCTCTCCTGTCCCTGGAGAGCGGTTATCCTGTATCCAGTATGGGTTTTCATCAAATTCCAGTCTTACTCTTCTGCTTCGAAACCTTAACAAGATCAAATTCTGTGGGGAAAAAGTAATGCTTTGGGTCAGCACAAACCTGAAACCTGGAAGAAGAAAAGCCAGGCTGGTTATCGATTGCGTGAAGTGATGCGATGCTCTGCTTGTCCTGCCTACCAGCAATTACTTCTCTGTCATCATGCTTTGGCAGCTCTTAACTCAAAGCAGTAGCAAAACTTTTTGCAGCAGGCGTGATGTATTTATCCTTCCCTCTGCAGTGCTACCCATATTGTAGTGCTTCCTGCTAAAATAGTGCTAATGATAGTAACATGGGAAAGCACAGAGGCAGGGGAAGTCTCGCAGCATTAGTGATGCTTAAATTGCAGAAAAACTGATGCCAACAGGCAGCAAAAAGAACAGACTGGTGGAAGGGGAAAAAAGGAGATTTTTTTTTTAAGTCATTTGTTATTCAACAAATTCAAGTTTACAAGCTATAGGCCAAATGCTGTCTTCTGATTCTTGCTTAGGTGCAAGAGGAGTGTATTTTTATTAGGGATCATGATTTATTCATGTTGAGGAAATGTTCTGTTTATACCAAGTTCAGATTGCAAAGCGGTAGTTAGTAGATGACATTCAGACTGGAGATTTCCCTTGAAACAACGTGAGAAAGTATTTCTTTTCTGAAGTCCATTTCCCTTCACAGATAGTTTCCTACCATTAAATATCCAGCATTCAGGAGAAAGAGCCCAAAACTATGACAGGCAACTGCATTTGCTGGATATGTAAATTCATACATAGCTTTCTGGAGGGTTTATTTTCCACAGTGTTATGAACCCAACATCTCAATTAAATCGAGAAGGGGAAGACCTGGTTTTCATTAGCTGTGAAGACTTTCAGAATTACATTAGTTGTGGTTCATTAGATCTTATAATCATATTTGCTGTGTGTCATGATGAGGGAGTGAGGGGTTTGGGTGTGCGTGGGGGGAACCTAGCTCGTAGATCGTTCCCACAGGACCCATGATTAGCTTCTACTGCCTCAGTCCACTGGGATCAAGCGCAGAGCTTTATATTTCCCTCTCCACAGTGGGAGAGCAGGTTGGTAAAATTCACCACGTGACAGGACATCGGTGTGGGGGGAGCAGGAAACAATGGTGTTTATTTTGCCTCGCTACACCACGCTGCTCCAGCTGGCAAGTGGGGCAGCACTGGTGCCTCGGTGGGGAGATGAAGCTACAGGATATGCTGGACTGTCACGAGCAAGTGGTGGTGTTCATTTGCCCCAGCTCTGCTTCCAGTTGAAAGGACAGAATGACATGATAATGCTAGTCTGGGAGAGAAATTGCAATGAAATGGCGCAACAAGGTGAGACCATGAAAAAACCTGGTTTTGTCAGTACTGCTCCCACCACGCAAAGGTTTAGCCACGTTTTCCATTCTCATGTGTCAACCAAGAAAGTCAACTCAGAGGAGTATGTCTGAAGACAAAAATTCAAACCATGTGTGTTGTACAGCGCCTTTCCCAGAGGGTCACCACACATTAACCTCCCCTGCTTTTGTCCATGATTTATAGATATCTCCTCTCCAAATTCTAGGTGTCTGAAAGTTCACTGGTCTGTAGGAAGAGACCAGATATGACCAGCTTTGAAGGTCATACCTCATCTCCTCTACCTTTGACGGTACTCCTCTCTCCACAGGTAGAAGTTAGTCTTTGCTGACCATGCGGAGCACACAGGCAGCCAGTTTAGATTATTTTTAGATGACTGAAGTTAAGGCAGCACCTTCCCTCAAGGACCACATGGCTGTGTTTCCAGCTCGAAGGAGATAAGGAAGATCACGTAGATGCGGCGCTGGCTGAGGACACTGGCTATCTGGGATCAGTTCTCATCTCTGCTCTTCAAAACCCACCAAATCCTTCTTTGTCTTGGACATTTTTTTCAGGAAAAGGTAGTTATTTACACAGGGATTCTCTCATGTGCTGCCTTGGTCTTATCTAGGTAAAATGTAAACTCTTCAGGGCAGGGACCATCTTCAGCAATGAAAAAGGCTCTGCATATATGCACCAAATATTTAAGAAAAGCTGACATTCCTAATGAAATGCAAATGCTAAAACATTAAAAATCACTTTATTGAATCAATTAGAGTGAATAACGAGAAATTTGAGCTTGAAATAGCTCTTCACCTTTACAAAGCACATCACAAGGTGAACACTGTTTTCTTAAAATTGGCCTGTCGCTAAGTTAAATGACTGACTGCTGCCTCTCTTGCTGTGGCATGTTACGCAGCTCAATTCTCATTAATTCCTTTTGCTTCAAGATTATTTAATCTTAACTATAACAAACCCTTCAGATGTAATTTGCACTCTACCTCCAAGGACCATCAGTTAGCGTCCCTGGAACACTCCTGTCTTCCAGACTTTAATATCTATAGATTATATGATAGTGTTGACACTCAGTAATCTGGGATTTTTAGATTTAAATTCTTTTTGCTTAGGTTTTTCAGAATTTGAACGATTTTGCTGTGCTTCATTTTGGGGGGATCTCACTCAAAGCGCATTAAAAGACTGTAATGTCCTGACAGTTGGATACAAGGCATTTTGTAAGTTTCTCAGTTTACATAGAGTTAATCTCACTATAACTACTAAAATTTTAGCGATCTAAAAGTTAAGTATCAGTGGAAGTCATTAAGCCTTCTCCTGAGATGAGAACAGAGGTGAGATCTCTCAGGTGGGATCCTGTAGATAGCGTCTGGGTGAATAGAAGCCTGTTTTTAGAGATGTAAACATACAGAAGTTGAATCCCACTCTAAGTAGCAGTCCTGGGTTTTTTTAAAAAAAAAGTCCTACTTCTTCTTAAGCAGCATTTCATTGGGGACAATCAGAGCATTGTGTTTTGCTGCTGCATATTTTGCAATCTTCTGTATTTTTATAAGGTCAGGGTCCTTTGGAAACTGGAAGTGGCCTCTGGAAAAGTACTATCTATCAGTTGCATTTCGTGGGCCCGATTCAAACACCAGTTTGAGAACAAGTACGATTGCCATGGATTTTAGAGGTCTTTTAGGTCAGATGACAGAGGCAATCTCTGTGTGTGCCCACTTCCCAGGCTAGGGGGAATTTCTCGATTATTATGACTTGAGTTGGCAAAAGGGTTGCTTGAAATGTTGCACTGCAAAGACTGAAAGGGGACTTGGCATGGTAGAATAACATAAACAGCAAAGTGCAATTATAAACAGGCTGTGTTTAATATGAAATAGCATCTAGTTCCAGGAAAAGCAAGGCTATCAGGAGTAGTTGTATCAGAGCTAGAAAACACTTCACAAAGACAGCTTTCATTTCTATATGCTCTAAAGTATGCAGTAATCGTGGTCTAATTACCTCACTGCAGCCAGAAAGCAATATGGGATATTGTGGGGGTGTGGGAAAGAGAATAATATGCTACAATTAAGCTGTAATCTTTGGCATGGTCACTCGTCAGAGAAAGCTTTTCTGCTGTCGCATTTGAGACAGTCATTATTTGGCTGCTAAAGCCTGGGGAAAATATGTGGTGGTGTTCCTGGGAGCTGTTTCACAGAGGCTTCATTATCAGTTTCTTCCTCAGCAGCTGGCCAAGCCTAGCCAATGCTCTGCATTTGCAAGCTGTGTCTGCAGCGCTCCGCTTTTCCCTGCTCCTGCTGGGGGGTTTTGTACTGCTGGTAGTGAAATGGGGGTAACATTATGACCCACCGTGGAATGAATTTGTGAGCTTTAAATTAGTAGTTTAAAAACCTGTTTACTCAGGACCTGATTTATAATGGAAGATACCTTTGACGGAATTTGTGAGCGTATGGTTTATACACAGAAAGACCTTGTGAATGTGGCAAATAAATGTGCTAGCTACGCGACAAGTTAAATGCATAATTATGCACATGCATTAACCCCAGGATGCAGACTGTGTTTCACTGGGACATAATCATGTTCACGTGCAATTATGCTCACCTTCCTTTGAAAATCCAGTTTTACGGTCTGCTAAGAAAACCTCGCTGGTGACATCTCTTGTTTTCTAAAATTCTCCACCATTTTAATAGAAACTATTCCACTGCCTTGAAGTGAGCTTTTGGATTTACATGCTTAATTGTTCATACTATTGTCCAGATTCTTCCCACTTTCCTAAATGTCTTTCTGAGGAAAGCAGCCTACAATGCAGGCTTGTGTGGAATTGCTAAAATTCTAGTAGTAATAGGGAGGAAAGCATGGAAGGAGAAGTCAGGTCAACTTTGAATATGTTGACCTTGAGGTGACGTAGTCTGACGAGGCATGAATGAGTTGATTGGAATATGAATGCAGATTGCGGTGTAGATCAGCATTTACTGCTGCAAAGGCCTTTTTTAATTTTTCTGCAATGCCACAGATAGATGGTTTCAGAGAGACTTGGTTTCTCTTTCGGAGACGTTAAGACTTAGAAGGGGTTAAAAGTGACCAGTGGTTTGGGACTGTTCAGTTTTGTCTTAGATCTGTTTTTGCATTACAGAGCACACACATCCTTTGATAAGCCAGCTATGATTTCTGTAAAAGTAGATACAGTGGGGAATTAGATCAGAACCTCATTATTCTGCTGCTTCACAAAGCAGAAACATGAACTATTTTGAAGGCGTATGGCACGCACAGTCTCTGCAAAGCTCGTCTGACAGCCTGCAACAGCAGCGCAGTCCGTGTCAGTAACTCCTTCCAGCATCAGGGTTTCAGGACCAGGCCTTAATTACGTGCACATCTGGTCTCCTGCAGCAGTTCTTCACTGCCTGGAGTAAGATGCGTCTGTCTTTAACTGTTCTTGTTAAATAGGTGCTGCCAAGCCAAGCAGTTCAAAACACAACTGCACCAGAAGAGCTTTAATCTGTCATAAGAAAGGAATTGTCCTGATTTAGTGCACAGGAACCCCAAAAGTGAAATGCAATAGGTACTGCATGAGAAAGGCGATCTTGGTCTTAAGTTTTGTGTAGGTTAGTCCTGGATCTACATATAAACAGCTAGAAGCTGAAGCAAGGCAATGCAGATGCAGAAACAGTAACATAAATTGGTCTTACAACTTTTTTACAGTGTATTTTGAGAAACTTCAAGACCCTGATTCTGGTGCCACTGTGGTGTTAGGAGAGGTTCTGCCAAGCAGGACTTCAGTTTAGGCAGCAGTCCTGTTGCCTGTTGTTTCCAGAAGCATTTACTAGCGTGTAATTGCTCTTATGCACCTAGCACCAATTTAAAATAAGGATAATGTTTGCATATTCAGGCTGTTCCACAGTATCATCTGTTTTAACATAGCAATGCCTGCGAATTATCTGAATTTTCTCTTTTTGATAAAATTTCAACATCTTTGTACTTACTTCATTATGTACTCATACATGCTCATTGCTATTTTGATATCTTGATATAGTTTTTGTCACACGTATAGAGGTGATGATTGCCCCAGGCAGCAAACAGAACTGGGAACTGGGAGAGAGACAGGAGCTGGGAGCTGGGGAGAGGAGCTGGAGTGAGTAGAAAGCTGGGCACGTCTTGTGGTGAAGTACTGAGAGAAAAGAAGGAGCTTGAGCACAGGGAGATCAAGGTCAAAAGGACCCAGTGTTATCAGATTCTCAGTCTGAGATACGAAGGATCTGGTTTTCGCAGGTTAGAACAGCATGAAGCATAATTTTGGCTACAGTCAAATGGCTTTTTCCCTGACTAATCCCAAGCACAGCTCAGGAGTTAGCTCCGTTCAGGGACCGTTCCTGGAAGACAATCTGGATACAACCACCATTCTGTGGAGAATAAGAAAGTTTAACAATACAGGCTTAGGCTGTGCCATGCCAACTGGCTGTAGGACAAGACAATTATCCCCAACGTTTAATTTACTGCTATGGATATAACCTTAATATTCAGAGTACAACCCCCCCACTAACTTCTGCAGACAGAGTCCAGACCAGGACCTACAGTGGAGATACCTGTGTAAAGTTTGGCCCAAGTGTTTTGCCCACATGAGGACAAATGCAGCCCTGATGGTGTCACAAAATTTGGGTATAACTCCATATCAGGTTATGCTGTCAGGAATCCACCAGCTATGGCAAGCTACAGAAAGGAGACACTAAGGAGCTGCCTCCAGCTGCTCTGCCATTAAAGCATGGTGGGGCCACATGGTGAAAAAGGTCAGAAAACAGTTTCAATTTAAAATCAAGAGGTTTAGAGAAGGGATGTTTGGGTGAAGGAAGGGTGCTTTAAGTTCTTAACCCAGTTCACCATAGGGCTACACTTAAGCTCCTGCCAGGAGCACGAATGGTGTTTCCCTGCCAGCGGCATGGTGTTTCCATGCATGCAGAGAACAGTCCTGACATGGAAACAGTTCTGGATTGAGCAAAGTACATCTGACATATCCTCCCTCCTGTCTAATCAAGTGCGTAGGCCCTAGGGAGGAGCTTGGTGCGAACTCCTGTTGTTGCAGGAGTTGTGGTAATTGATTGCCTGCCTTCCTTCGGGTGTTTTCTTGAGGGTGGTGTGAGGATGTCACATTCAAGGGAGGTGCTCAGTCTTCGGGGACTTGGAGATACACTGTACCCTGAGCTGGGTCTGAAGTTGCAGAGGGAGTTTTCTGGAGAGGGAGTAAGGTAACAGGACCTCATTAGGTCTCCTGTAGGACTCTAGCTTCTATTTTCAGTATTTGGAGGAACAGAAGATAAAAGGATCAGCATCCACTGATGTTACTTACACCTACAGGACTGTTTCTGCCGCTGCCTGTTTGTTGTAGCCCAGGTTTGTGTTTCATTTTTGTGTTTGAATGACAGTGTTTGCAGCTGGGCATAGACAAGAGGACATTAGTTTCATACTTCTCATCTCCTGTCTCAGTTCGTGGTTCCACGTATCTTGTACTTCACTATTTTCTGGATTAATGCAGCTCTCTGCAGGCTTGCTAGCAGACCAATAAAAATCTGCTTTAACAATTATGAGCTTCTTCCCCATTCTCCCCTCTCCCTCCCAGGTCTGCACTGTTGGGGTGGAGGGGATCTTCCAAGCGATGATCTGACTGATCTGTTTTGCAGTTTAGCAGCGGATAACTGAAGGCATTGGGAACAGGAGGGGTGGGAAGAAGAAGAGAGCAGTGGGAGATGGGGTGGCCTGAGAAGGAGTGCTGTAACTGAAGCTGAGCACAGAAGCGAGTACGTGAAGCTCCTGGGCAGTGCCCCTGTTAGCTGAATCCAGCCTGACAGCCCAGGACAGGGAGTCGCGATCCCACAGCCTTCCCCGAATCTCTCCTGTCCTGTTGTGTTTGGCTTCTCACATTCAAAGTCGCTCAGTTGTCAGAACCATTTCTTCCCTTGCCTACGCTCCATCTATAATTCATTAAGAAAAGCAGAGAGGTGAAGCTGTCGGCTTTTCCCACTCTTTCCCCTCTGGAAAGCGTGGGACGAGTGTGGTTTGCAGCAGGACATGAATGAATGGTTGTAAAACCCAGAAGCCAAGGGGAAGGCAGTGGGAGAGGGACATGCTGCCATCTCCTGCCGGGCCTCCCTGGCCACTGGGGCATGGCGTTCACCTCTCGCAAAGCACATCCTGTACGCCTTTCGCTGTAAGTTCAAGGCAGATCTTCGCTCAGAAAATCCAGGTCAGACCCAAAGCACGCTGGATCTGTCCCTTCCTGGGCTTCAGATGAGTTCAGGTCTCAGTCCAAGCTTTTCCTCACTAGTTGAAATTGTTGCTCCATGTGCTCCCTAAGATTGCAGCCTGTATCTTAACCTCAAAACTGCTTCACCTGGATACATTTTTTTATTCTTCAGTTTGGCAACTAATTTGCACTTGCACGTCCTAAACTCCCCTGGTCACTGACTCAGGCTGAACTGCCTCAGCTCTGCTTTATCCCTGCAACAGCTGCAAGGGAAAGTAACACATTATTCACTGTGGAAGTGCGGGTCATGCAATGAAATATCCCTCTTTCTGAAACCGCAAACGTAATTGGGCATTTAAGTGCAATTTTGAGGAAATGGCTACGGGCGGTATTTGTCATATATGTTCCACTAATGGCAAATATTGATGTCTAGAAAGCAAGAGAAAGTTCCCACAAGAAGGAGACATTTTATTCAATATAGTGTAAGGGTTAGTTTTCTGAACTGATAGTGGCCTTGAAATGTGAATGCAAACTGTGGTTTGCATTTTGCCTTGGATGAACGAACCGCTTTTCTTACCCAGGAGTTCCAGGCCTGTCTCTATTACTCTTTTTTAGAGTGTGACATCACTGGCAACTTGCGTGGAGATTTCTGCGGAAAGGGTACAATGAAAGAAATCTTCATCTTAAAAGATCTTCACGCATGAGAAAAACCCCCGGCTCAACTGTCTCAGCGATGTCTCTCTGCAAGGTTGAACTATTGAAGTCTGGCAGTCTTTCAAGGGTGGCGGTAGGACTTTTTCCAAGCCCAGCAGATGAAAGGCCCCATATCAGCTCTACCTTCAGGAGCAGGGTTTGCATTCAGCTCTGAAGCACCCTCGCAAGAGCCACAAATCCCAGTTCCCGAACGGAGAGCTTCAGCAGAGGGCAGCACAATATCACTTTTTATTGTAAAGGCAGGCGTTCCATAGTTATGATTGCAAAGTTTCTCTTTAAAGCTAGCCTCTGAAGCAGCTCCAAAATCCATTCTGTTAGGCATATGTTAATGTTTGAGTGTGCAGGCGTTCACCACGTGGGCGCAGAGGGAGTCCAGACAGTCGTATTTTCAATGTGTGTCTCTGCCAGGTTTCTGTCCAGGGCTGGTCAGGGCAGCTGACCAGTGCTTGTCCAGCTTCAAGTATTTCAGAAGCTCTCCTGTCTTAAAGGCACCATCCCAACTCAATACTATTTCAGCCTCATCGGTTGGGAGGCATTAAACGGTAGGAGTAAGCCCTCTGATGGCACCTCATGAGAAGGGTTCACAGAGGGTGAATGTAGGCATGCCTTTTTTGTATTGTAATTATATTTACTTCTGGTTGTCCTGTATGCTGAGCAGCTTCTAGGTCCTCCGGCACTTATGCCAAACTCCGACCGTTCAAGGAGCTAAGAGAAGTCACTGGTCACATCTTGCCTGCTCAGCTTCCCTCACACAGGGTTTAATCTGTCATCATTCTGTTCCAATTTATTACTGTATTCTGCTTGCACAGGTAACTGGTGTCTCCAGCAGTTGCCTCGCCTGGTTCAAGTGCCACTGTACTTTTCTGGCCTTTTCTGACCTCTTTCTCTCAACTTACAGTCAAAGCTTTGGTATCTGATTCTTGCTCTTTTGCTGTAAATTAACAACATCTTCTGTCCTTGGTCGTTCTTTTTGCTCCATTTGGCTTCTGCCTGGTGGGATGTCTCATGTCTAGATTCAGTCTTGCACTTCACTCCTGACATTGACACATAGGTCTCCCTCGACTCTCTCCCCCTGATCTCACTCCTTTTTAAGCTCAGGCTCAACTCTATCTGCTCCTGCTCATCCCAACACTTCCTAACTCTGTACCGAAGTCTTCAAAGATGCAGCTTTTCCATGGGTCTGCTCCCCATGCATCTTTAGCTTTCCTTAGCTCAAATATTATCTTTATTTAAAGGCGAGCAGCCTTATGAATATATATGTAGAATAAAAGAATAAATTCTCCTACCATATTAGCTTTTGGTACATTACTTAGACTTCTGAGAGGGGTGTAATATTGTTCTTCAGAGTAGCTATAAAATCATGAACTTACTAGTAGAAATAATTTAAATGATATCTTTCAAGACAACTTTGTGTCTGCTTTAAAAAAATAAACGTGATTCTGTTTTAAGAAAAAAAGAAAAATATTTTGAAATCCCTATTCTTTTTCTTATATTTTTCTTTGCCCAATATTTGGAAAAAAAAAAAAAGAAAAAAGGTTTCTTTTTCATTTGCATTCTCTCTTTTTATTGCTTGGGAAGACTAAGGAAGAAAAGACAACAAAAACACTGAAAAAAGATTTGATTCAGTTTTCTTTTTTTCACATTTCATTTTCAATTAATCCTTTTTTTCCAAGGAAGGAAGAAAATTATTATTTTTTAAAGGCAAAAGGATGGGAAAAAAGAAGGTTAAAGATCTTTTAAGAATAATTTTAAAAGCTTTAACAGGGCAGAAAATGTCTTTGAAAATTCATAAAAAATAAAAGTTGAAAAGACAAATACTTTCTATTCAAAACACTTGACAAAGGTTTGGAGCTAGTTAAGGCAGCCAGTGTGGTGTGCTTTGTAGTGTTTTCTAAATGCAGACAGTCCATCACCTCTACAGGAATCCATCCCAGCACACGGTGCCCTTGCACCTCATCAGAGAGGTCTTTGCGGGCATTACACCAAGTTTTCTTCTGACTAAATCTGATTCTGCTTCTCTTAAGGTCTCTCCGTTTCACAGTCAGTGATGTGACTGTGACTCAGTGTAGAAATAACCCGAGTTTTGCTTTAAGATAGGGATGAGGCAAGGCTGTATCAGATTCACACCTGCAATATACATCATTTTCAGAGTGGTCTTCCACGGCTTTTAAATGTTTAATTTTTCAGGCTTGACCAAGATAACCACAAAGGCATATTGCTCGGCAGTGGTCATCCCCAAAGAGAGATGGCTCTTTGGTGTTGGGGTTCAAGGCTACCAGTAAGACATATCTGTGCTTTGGCAAGGTGTGCGACAACTACTCTTCCTATCCTGTGCATTTATGGATTTGGAGAAGGTACAGATTATTTGGCTTTCTTAGAACTTTGCCAAACTAGAAATATTTAACTAGACTTTCAAGTTCATTTTTACAGGATCAGCAACTTTTCCCATCTTTTGTTTGTTTCTTCCCATTTCAAGTTATTGCAGTGCCATTAATATCTAAAGAAAAAAAAGCTTTTCTCCACCATGGCTAAAATAGTAAAAATTGGTTCTTCTTGGAAGGTGTCCAGAAGTCTGATTCTGCATGGTAGAAACCAATGAGCCCATTTGATGTAGGAAAAGAAATGTTACTTGTAAGACCTACCCAGTCACATAGCTTAGAAGTTTCTTCTGCTGACTCACCAGATTTCCTTTGATGTGAATGGCCTTCTTCCGGAAATTTATCTTTTTGCTCTCTCTCCCTCCTCTCCTTGAAGAGAGAGGTGGGGGAGAGCATCTGTTGTTCGCCTCAGTGGCCAATCTGGCCCAAACCTCGACAAAGATTTTAATAACAAAATGGTGACACAGTGGCTTTTGATACAGGTATGATATTAGTGCGTCATTGAATTTGCTATTTCAAAGTGTGTTTCTTCTGCAAAGAAAAAAAATATATGTACATACATATTTCATATATAAAAATACATGTGTGAAAATATATGCATCAAATTAAAGTAAGTCTTAGTGGCTTTAGACATTATTCAATCTTATGGTTGTGCTACTTTTTCATTCCCAAAAGATAACTGCTCATTTCTTAGCATTGTATTCTATTTCAGTGTTTATCAATCTTGAAGTCTGGCTGAAAGCCTGTAAATAGTCTGTGTATAACCTGTTCCTAAATTATGGAGAAATTGATATCTTCAGCGGTGCGAATGAAAGAATTCTTTTTAATTTTACTATGTCAGCACTGTATTACATTAAAAATATGTATAAAATTTTAGAATATATTATATACCAAAACTAATAAACTGTGAATACCCTTTACCCAGGATGTTTCTCCAGGGGCTGCTGTGCTGTAGCAAAGGTTGTGTTTATTCAAGTTCTTAAAACCCACTCTATCTATTTCTCTCATTAGTTGTTTTCTTAGACTCAGGTGGGGAGAAGCAAAAAAAGAAAGTTCAGTATTACTACTCTCCAGACATACTATTAAGAAAATAAGCATTTCACACAGAAATAAGATTAGATCTGATCCGCTGCGAGAAAGGGTTTTGTCATATTCCTTTCGAAGATCTACCTATCGTGTTTGTCACTGTACTTTAAGCACTGAATCACGCGCAGGCAGGAGACATTGAGAGGGAAGGAGGTGAATGCCTGCTGCAGCTCTTTTTGGCTTGTTGACTTTGCAGAAGTTGTAGTTGGTCTTGAAAGCTCACTTTTCAATGAAGTTAACAAATAGACTCCTCTGTCCCTCAAAATGGATTTATAAACTTTTTCTTCAAAATACAAGTACAGAGATACTGTGCTACATTTTATTCGTGTTGAGATTGTAGATAAGTAATAACTTGTGTTAATATTTGACAAGGTTTGTTCTATGTCACTGTCAGAAATGTAGCTTCACCGTTAGAAATGTAGCTGAAAATCTCTTTGGCTGGCTGGCTTGTACGGGAAACTGTTTTTTTCTAAGATCTGGATTTGAAAATCTATCCTGCTAGATTTGTAGCTGTCAGATTCATTATCTTTGTAATTTATATAACCTCTAATGGTGTTTCTGCAGAAACAGAAGGTGCACGCAGCACAGATGCCAGCCTTCTCCAAGGAATAACCTCTTCATCCCCAAGTGACACCAGCTTCTGCTAGTACCATGGGTCCAGAGAGTGGTTTCTTAGGCAGTGGACAGGTCCACATTATCCTGTGGGGAAGTTTGGCAGCCATGACAACACTCTTGTTCCTCACCTTCCTCATCTTCCTCTGCTCCAGCTGCAACAGGTAAGGTTCAGGAGCTTAGCAGACAGTAATGGTTCTTCAGTCAAATAGTGCAGTGATTGAAGTAGCTTCAGTAATAACTAGTTAGCAAGAAATACTGAGGACTTAGGTACAGAAATAATAAAAGTACAGTATAAAACCTGTTTTCAGAGCAAACCTGAATTTGCATAATTCTGTTCCTCCTAAAATCTAAATTATTTTTTTTTCTTTTACTGTGAAGGAAAAACACTGTTGTGTTTGCTAGGTGCTTCCTCCTCAGCTGAAGCCTGGAGCACAGGAGGACACTGACTGTTAGCAGATCACGCTGCTAACCTGAAACTGAGAAAATTAGGTGGGCTGAACAGGACCAAAAAACTGTAGGTAAAAAGGAAAGGAAAATGATTTCTATGTATGTCAGCTTTGCTTTGAACATCCTGAAGACTAGGGAATTGATCCTGCCATTCAAGCCAAAATGAATAAGAATCAGTGATACTAATTAATGTCTTGCACTCGTACCTTATGCTTATTTTCTTCTCTGTAAGAGGGTTCAATTTCACCAATACAGGCACTTCTACCGACTTTATTTATTCACATTTCAAGGCCCCTTGATGACACGTAAGCTGAGCCCCGCTGATTGCACAGGGCAGCTGGGCAGCCTGCCCTCAATCCAGGGCACCCTTCCACCAGCTCAGAACAGTCAGATCCTTCATCATGAGGAGCAGGATAGCTCAATCAGCCAAGTGTATGGGGGGAAAAAAACCCTTATCCATAACTCAGTACAGCAGCAAAATCTTTGGTTTGGACGCTTACGCCTATAGGAGCACGTTCTTTAACCCATTCAGCATTCGGAGCATTGAGGAAGCTGTGCAGCCATAAAATACACTACATTGGCATAAGGTGCATCTACAGTGGAAAGCCCTGGTTTTCAGCAGGATTTCTCTAATGCCCACAGTTGTGGGCAAGAACCGGACCCCAGAAGTTGGTTGGAACCCTAAAAAGCATAAGCTAGAATTTGTAATTTCATGTGATTCAGGAGAAATGCTTTTGTAAGCTGTTAGGTGACATTTCAGTATCTTCTTATTCATCACGGTCTCCTCTGATACCTGTGTAAAAGTAGTACAAATATGTAATTTTTTATTTATTTAAAAGTATAAAACCTATTTTAAAAATCCTTAAGGCCACAAACATGCCATTTAGGTACCATGTTTTGTCTTGTAACACTCCAGTCCTTGAAACATCTCTAGAAAGATGTTTTTAAAACAGAGTAAAACCACTGGGTACGTCTTTGCAGTTACAGAGATACATTGTCAGAAACTGTCTGGTGATGCTTTTAAATAAATTCTCGTGTTGCTAGTCTGGATGCAGTATCCTTTATTTCAGGTCATTCTGTAGGGCAGGTTGTTTATGCATAAATGCAATTATGTAAAATTTCTTCCTAGCTTACTCTTCAAAAATGGTTGAGGACATGGAAAACTGAACAAAATCTTCTTTCTGAAATGTCAGAGTCAGAAAAACTTCCAGAGGGGAAATTAGGTATTTGTAAACTTTAACCCTGCTCTGCATTGTTGCAGCCTTACTTGCTCTGTTTTCTTATTTCCTAATTAGGCAGGACATTAACAGTTGCTAATGTGGGAAGTACGATGCATTGCAGACTTTAGAAGAAGCACAGATTTCATGTTGTCAATATTTTCTCACCTTTTTACTTGCCTTTTCATCTAGGGGAAGGACTATTATTATTTTAAGCTCACAGTTTATTACAGGATTTCAGAATAAGAGCTGTATTTCCAAAATGGTAAAAACTGGAAACGTGATCCATACTCTGAGTCCTGTGAAGTACCCAGTGAAGCAGGACTCATTTTAAAATGAAAGCCTCCACTACTATGAAATTTGTAGGCCTTCTTGAACTGCTCATGTTTATTACTAATTATAACTAGTATCCTGAGTAGGAGTAGGTTGGATTTAGTGGGCCTTTTCTAATTCTTCATAGAATGAACACCTTTTACTGACACAGTTTAAGGAACTCCCCAGGTAGTCTGCCACCAAAACATGTATCTCATGTATCTCTGAGCATTTCAGATATGAGTAAGTTGAGGATAATATTTTGATCGTCATCGGTTACTCCCTACTGTGATCTTAGACTGAAGGAGAAAAAGGTGTGTGTGTGTGTGTTGTACCTCTTCAGGTATGTTTATCACCACCCTGCCTCAATGGTGACCTTACACAGAGGTCATACCAGTCCCTATAATCATTTTCAGTTACTCTATTTGCAATATTACTGTAAATGACAGTTCTGTTCCCTGCAGGTGCATAAGGTCTATTAATGATTGGCATTTGTGTATTAGTAATCGGCAGTAACAGTCCATACGTCTTTTTCATTAAGGGAAAAGAAGGCCAAACTTCAGAATGGAGATCATGAAAATCTGATGAATGTGGTAAGTATTATTTCTGGCAGCTTGTGTCTGTCTTGTGGTTGGTTTGTACCAAGGTCCTTGCAAAATACTGCAGATTGGAAAATAGCTCAGGAATTTGGAGATGGTTGAGCAAGGGAAACTTTGGAAGCTGGAGAACAGGAAGAGGAGGAGAACTTGTGTAGACCTCGATAATCTGCATTTCCTCAATGCTCTTTCTGCCACCATTGTACTGCAGATCTCCTGCCTTTCTTTCACTCTGTTGGCAGCGCAAGCGCACTGTACCCTTTGTCAGCTGCTGTCTTCTCATGGGTTAAAGCCATGGTAATGTCCGTGACCATAAAGGCTGGAAGGGAGACCACTCTGGACATACTTGCATTTATTTGTTTTAACATCTGTAAACACAGGCACCTAAATCTTTGAGTACAGTCGGCATGGTTTGACTCTCCTGCCAATAATACCTGTGAGTCAGAGCTCCCGAGAGGAGAATGAAATTTGTCGCACATCTGTTTATGCAAACATTTATTCTGATCCAGCGGTGATTAGATCTCACTAATTTGTGTTGCAGCCTTCTGACAAGGAGGTGTTCAGCCACTCGATCACAAGTTCGGCTACAGAGCCTCCTCCAAGTAGTGACCAGAATGGGGCACTCAGCAACGGCGAGGGTGAGTAGTGCAGCCCCTGCGGGTGGGATGAATGAGCGGCACTGTCCCCTTGCTCACAGCTCCCACGTTAGCTGCACAATGGTGATCCCTCAAGTCTTACATTTCTAGCCATCGGCTTCCCAAGCACACAGCCGTGCCATTTGTCTGAATACCCTGCGTTTTCCTCTGCTCGCCTCTGGAGGTCTGACACCAGATCAGCTGCTGTATCCCAGGGCCGTGGCCGGGCATGCAGCTCTCTGGAGGGCAGTCAGTCCTCTTCGCACAGCACATAATTCACACAAAACTTATGATCAAGGTAAAAAATGCAGTGAGCACGTTTGTCTTGCTGGGAAGTCTGCAGCTCATCCCACAGAGATGCTGGCATTTTAGGCTGCATGTCCACTTCCCTACTGGGTGTGCTTTGGCACAGCCCCACACTCCAACTCCCAGTCCTCCCCACCAGCCAACAATGGGAAGGTGCTAAGGTCCTCCTCTGGGCCACCAAGCTACACCTGCAGACTGACCAGGCGATCAGGCATTCCCTAATCTCGGCCAGCTACCAAGTTGGGATGTGACCAGAAGATACAGTTATACCTCAGAGCTTCACTCCTGGAGGCTGTGGAAATATTTCAGGTCCTCCTCGAGGGACTACAGCTTTGGATCATAGTCCCATGCTGTGCAAGGCTGTTGCTTGTATTTTTGTATTTTAGAAAACAGACAATATAAATAGGCTTCCTTTTTTTTCCTTCGGCTTTGCTTTGCTGAACGCTCAAAATGATTCACAGTGAAGTATCACTGGAAAATATTTTACTCAGCTGCACCTAAAAATAAACTTGGTCTCAGCTCAGAGCCACCAGGAGCCAACTGTTGTCTCCACACTAGGCACTGACACCATGGGCCGCACTCCTCATCTCCCACCTCCTCATCTCACTGTGCAGCCAGAGGCTAAGCTATTCAGTCTTCACCCCTCAGAGACAAAGTATCCAAAGGAATTTTTAAACTTTGTTTTTGCAGCTAATTGCTGCTCCCGTCCGTGGGCTTGTTGCCTATGTAGGTGCGTGGCTCACGAAGGGACTGGATGCGCAAAGCCCTGCAGAAGGGAAGCATTTCTCTTTGCCACGAGTCACCGCACGTGCAGCTGTCAAAGCTGCTACTAAAAGGCGTGCTGTCAACCAGCAGACAGCATTCAGACTGTCTGATATTACTCAGCTTACACTCTGCGTAACAACCCTTCTGAATAACAGGAACCAATGTGCTTTAATTTCTTATTTATACTTTATGCGTTCTTTTTGTTAATAGTTCTTTCTTTTGCTGTTTCTGCTAGCCTTTTGAGCAGGGGCAGGGCTATGGAAGCAGCACCATCAAATGGTGGGTTTTTTTCCTTTACCCAGCCTGTCAGCACTGTGTTTATCTATGCCAGCCCCTTATCTACGCCAGCCCCTTCTGTGTCACTACCCATAACCACAGGAGCATGGAAGTGTAAGCTCTCATTACTTCTGATTATCCCCCCCAGGCTGAATGGGGTGGGTGCTCTCTGAGGCCTGTGGCAGTGCTCTGCACAGCAGAGAAATCCCTGAGAGCAAGCACTGGAAGACTGCAGCCATCCTGGGTAGTGACGAGGACACCTTGAGTCCCAGTCGGGACATGATAGGATACTTCCTCCTCTTCCACCTATTCCTCCCCCAGTTGTATGCAGGAGCCAAATGAATGGAGAAGTGTTTTCCTTTTCTTCTCCTGCCATCTCCCGTTCAGACAGCGATTGCCATCTCACAGCTCCAGTTCCATCCTGAGTTTTGCTGTCAGGGTGCGGCTCCCTGCGAGTGCTGATTGCGTGAGTCTGCATGTCCTGAGCACAAGAGAAAGTGACGTCCATGACAACCACCAAATCAAGGGTACTGATTGCTTCAGCAACACTTTATGTCATCATGTCAAACACACTGAAGAAAATGGAAGAATGAGCTGATTTTCCTGTGAGAGGACCGTAGGAACTATACTAAGAAAAGTAAAGCTATTCAGAAGTGATTTTTAAAAGAACTGGTGTCACATAAAGTTACATACCATATACTACCTGAAACATGCTTGTATGTGCCCATGAGTGCAGGCAGATGTCACACGTGTGCACTGTAAGATGAGAAGTCCCACAGATTTCAGTCCCTAATACCCTCTAGTGACAGTGATACGTGACCCGCTTCTGGGCCTGAAAATAACATGTTCTGCCTAACACTACTTTCTGAAGTCTAGTCTTCTCTTTTGTGCATATGGCTGGCTTGTTAGTAGGTTGTCAGCCTACATTATGTGCTGCGAGACTAAGAGAAGTATGGCATAGCCTCCCAGCGAGGAGCTTCTGGTGTAGCGTGCAGTAAGGCTGACTGCGGCAGGGCTGAGCGAGGTGCGATTCAGACGAGAATTTGGCCAGCATGTTAAACAAGGTGAGGGCTGGCTAGGGACAAAGCAAGAACGCTTTCCTTTTTGATTCCAACGCATAGGGCAATGGAAAGAGGAAAATCTCACAAGGCTTTTTTTAAAGGCACTTGGTTCGAGGCCTCCCACCAGCGTTCCCCATCTGAGACTACTGAGCAGTCTGTGAGCATTCAATATAACCGAGTACAGCAGAACGTCCGTCCGTGCACACCTGCACCTACCCCCCCATCCCTTGTTCTTACTGTGAATGCTGTTGCTATATAATGTGACTTGGGGGTGCACAGAGTATTTAAGATGTTGTGAGAAAGATATATTTGAACAGTAGAGTGCAGAAATCTCTGTAACTGAAACCTTTTGATAAACAAAATGCATGACGGCCACTAGACATTTCTGAGCATTAGTATCATCTGTCCTTTCCAATGATTCACAAAACCAAAGTGATGTAGAGAGTACCAAATTGCACTCACCTTATAGTTACGCATTTGTTTTAAATACTTCTTTATAATTTTCTCTAGTACTCTCAGAGGACAGCACAACTGCCTGTATCCAGCCTTACGAAGAAGTACAGACATCTGTCTCTGATCTGCTAGATCCACAGGATAGTCTTGGAAAGTCTATAAAATGTCACCAGAGCCGGGAACTACCCAGTATTCCCCCTAACAGCACCATGGAAACCATCATCTCAGCTAGAAATGCAGAAAATGATCAAGGTCTTGGAATGGAAGGGCCTTACGAAGTCTTGAAAGACAGCTCCTCTCAGGAGAACATAGTTGAAGACTGCTTATATGAAACTGTGAAGGAAATTAAAGATGTTGGAGCAGTAGCCAGCATGGAAGGGAGCTGCAACAGCAAATCAGAGGCTTCACTGATGGTTTCTGAAGGTCAGAATCAGATTCCTGAGTGCAGAATTGAATCAGCAGAATATGCATCTGTTGACCGAAATAAAAAAAGTCGCCAAAGTGCTAATTCAGAAAGCCCTCTTGACAACACACCAGATGTAGAGGATGAGCTTCCCCCTCCAGTACCTATGAAACTTCTTGATGAAAATGAGAATGTGCAAGAAAAAGAAGTGGAAGAAGAAGTGACAGAAGGAGCAAGTAAACCAGAGAAGGTAAATACTGCAAATACTTGTCTTTGTCAAACAACCAAATAATGACAGAGAACATTGGTGGGTGGGAGAGGACTTTTTTTTTAATAACAAAAAAATGCCAAAAAAAACCCCAAACACTCAAGGTGATGCAAGACTGTAAAATATGGAAATATGAAAATGTACAGCATTGTCTTTGCATTATAGGCATGTACTCATTCTACTGCAGCCTATATTTTGGATTGCTGCAGCATGCACTTCATAAGGCTTTCCCCCAGTACTATCCAGAAATTGCATAGGAGGCCTCTGCTTCTTTGTTTAATGGTATCATACTTGTGGGAGCTATTACAATAGGTATCTAGTATCTCTGTCAGCATCTGTATCTTGTTCAGAATCCCCCCCTTGCTTTTTTCTAATGAAACCTCAATTTACAAAAAGGAGAAGGCGGTATTCTTGGTGGATGCCCTAACTTTAGATGTGCCTCCTTTGTTGGGCCAGCTTGATTTAGCTGTGCCAAGTGTTAGGCATCTGCTCAAAGCCACTTGTCTCGTCTCTCTCTGTAGGAGAGAGGGACAGAAAGAGAGATGGCAACTGTAGGCTTTTATATTTGTCAAATTCTGTATGTCACATGTAAACAAAGTAATGACTTTCTACCTGCTGAAATCACGGCCAAAGTTGTGTTTTCTCAGCAGCTTATTCTTTCTCCCAGTCTAGGGACAAGTTAGTAGTGAACTCCTTGAAAAACAGAATGATGACATTTTCAAGAAGTTATTTTCCCATTTTTAGTTTGTCACCAGAATTAATTTTAAGGATGCTTTCAGATCATTGCACAGAGTTTTCATAAACTATCGAGTCTGCATTTTTCAGAACTAGTTTAGATAACATTATTAATTGTGAATGAAAGAACTGTGATTTTAGCAGATTTATATAATTTTGGTGTCTGAGTCATCAAATAATATTAGGTATTGATGAAAATTTCCAAAAAAACCTTAAAATGCAATGTGACATTTTAATGTAAACATTTACCTGAAAAATCATAGCAGACCTGAGGTATTGTTACTTGTTTCTGGTTGTTCTCTAAAGTATTTGAGTAGTACAGGCAGAGGGCAAAAAAATACCTTGTTAAATAACTGACTAAACATGTAACCTATAAAGCATGATAGAGTCAAAATAAATAAACTGGATACTACTCATAATATAAAAATCATTTATCTGGACTCTTCAGTGCACATTCTTACAAATAATGAGCTCGTTAAGTAAAAAACTAAGATGTGATTGTCTGCAATAATCCACCAACACTCCCCCCCTCCAAAATTCAAGCCACATGTAATTTCTAGTTAAACTTTCAGAGAAACAGCTTTCCGTTACAGTGACATTTTTCCTACCAGGTGTGAAAAGACTTGCAGAAAATCATTGTATTTCCCAGGCACCGATACAAAGGAAAAGCATTTGCTGCTCTGTAGCTCCCCAGCACACCGTGTATACGGTGTCAGTAACTGCAAGGAGTGGGAATTGATTAAAATGGTTCAGGATTTGAAGGATTAATCAAGAGATGACACATGCAGTCCCCTAAGTGCCAGAAAAAAGGTGTTTGTCTAATTAAAATTTATTCAGAGCTAAAGCTGTCCTGAGTTAAAGCTTTGGCGGCATCAGATCATTCCCGCGTTCGCTGCTAGGTACATGCATTATGCATCGAAGTGTGCGCCTGTCCTGTCCTTGAGAGCTACAGCTGCAGCAGAGTTGGCAATGGTAATTGATGGAATATATAAATGTCATTATTGTTGGCATTGTGTGGGGAGGTGGTTGCAGGGTTGTTTTTCTGTTATGATGATGATAATTTTTCCCTCTGTTTTGTTGCTTCAAACAATGCAGAGCAATGCCTGTTTTTTCCGATGTGGCAACCAAAACCAAGATGTTTATGGAAACGTGTGTTATATTGGTAACACTTTTAGTTAAACAGACTCCTGAGGCATCTCTTTTTGCTTCCTCTCTTGTGAGGCTACTTAGCTGTCTTGCTTAACGTGATATCCATATCCCAGACTTTTCACCCTTCTGCCCTGACCCTGATGAAGAGAGAGATTGAGCGTAAGTCGTGTGAGTCTCTCTCACTACAATTAAGCTTTGCTTTAGTAGGGCACAAAGAAGGGACAGGCAGGGAGGCTGCTTGTGTAACCAAGACTTGTACCTGCCAACAGATGGAGAACAGACCGTGCCCAGGCTGTTTCAGCCTCACCCGGTAAAAGAGTCTGGCCAGGATGATCCCCAGCCCATGCCAATTCCTGAAGCACACTCATTTGGGTAGAGGGCTAGGTGGACCAAGCCAGAGACCATTCTAGCATACAACAGCATGAAAAGGATAAAGGATCCTTTCAAGAGCCAGACGTGCAATAAATGGGTGAAAATTAATTATCTAAATTGGTTATTGGCTGTGACCCAGCCAAATCCTTTGGAAGGTTGTGGTGAAGAAAGACACCTTTAATAGCATGAGGTCTCTTACAGGCCTCTATCACCTGGAAAAACTTGGGCATAGCTCTTCTAATAAAACTGGAGAGACAGAATAGTTTTTCTTTAGTTCTTCCTTTTTAATTAAAAAGGAGGTACGGATCTCCTTTCTCACCCAGGTCTTTCCAGAGTGAGCACTGGTAGAAATGCTCTCCGTGTGTACATTTGGCTGCTGCCATCTGATTTCAGACTTGCACAGCCTGAGGATGGGCAAAGCATCTCTTACAAATGCACCAGAGGAGAATGGTCTTCTTGTTCTGGTGCCCAAGTCAGGAGCAGCAGCTGAGCCAAAGAGCAAAAAATCAAGTGCTGTCGAGGAACAAAAGGAAAATGGAAGACAAATAAGGACACACACTGTTTGCGTTGCTGCTGTTGAGGTTTCAAGCATAATTTATAATATTGCTCAGTACAAAATGTTTAGGAACAAGTATTTTTTTCCAAGATGACAGTGTCCTTCAAAATTGATGTGTCAAAGGTTTCACATTTAGAAGAAAGAATGCTAGGTCCCAGGGAAACAATAACAGGATTGCCAACACTCTGGGGTATTTGTCGATACTTGAGTGGGAAACTGTAGAAGGGGTCCTGACACATGGTGCTTATAGCCACACTGATGAGAGAAAATAACTTCACTGAAGAATTTTGCAAGAACATGTTTGTTTTAATGTGGGAGGATCAAATTAGTAACTTACTCCTGAATACAAAACATATCCTGCAAATAAGAAAGACTAAACTGAGCTGCTGTAGTGAAGCAGATCTAATAAAGGGCCAAAATACGCCTGAATTTTTTTTTTTTTTTTGTGGTGAGTAAACAAACCACAGGTTAAAGAGCACATTCTCCAGACAGCGTGAAAGAAGCAAGGGGATTGTTAGGTGTAAGGGGAGCCCCCTGGGGAGCAGCAGCAAGTAGACTTCAGTGCACTTTGGGTCAGGGTCTTCATCAGAAGTGTCCCAGGAGTTTGAAGCTTGTTATTTACCAGAAGTAAAAATACCAAGAAAAAATGGAACTAGGAAAGAATCTGTTGTAATGAGGCTCTGTGGAAAAAAAAAAGTCTTGTGTGTCTAGTATGTGTCTGGAAGCAGTATCTGATCGTGCTAAAAATAGCTCTACTTCTCCACCTTGGTCTGCACTGGAGGAGGTCTGACGTCTTTTAGGTGGAGAATTTGTGTGAAACTCCAAAATATGTCCGGTTACAAACAGTGCTGGAAGGCTCCCTCTGAATCACTGTGGAGAAGGAGTCCAGCAAAGCCTTCTCGCCCCGGGGGGGAGGAATCACACGGCCACTGTGAGGTAGCCAGGGTCTTCGTTGCCATAAAGGTCCCAAGATATTTTTCATAAGAGCAAAATGCTTTTCCCCCAGTGTTTCATGACCTAATTTCTACATGACGCTTTACATCCTTGAAGTTGGACTTGATACCAAACCAAGCCCTCCATCCTTTAGTAACTTTGCTATGTGAACTGGATCCAGCCGGATGCTTTGAGGGTTAAGCTGCCTGTCTCAGGGTGGGTTGCAGCAGGACTTGTCCATGTTGGCAGTCTGAGCAGTTGTGAGGCAGTGCTGCTGCGCACCTCTGCACAGCTGCTGCCTTTTGTGGGGGAGGACGGCACAACGCCTCCCTTCCAGCACTTTCAGGATCCACTGAATGAAGGATAACATCGGGAAAGTGCCAGTTGAGTATTGTTCTTTTGTCATCTAAAAGCATATCTGAAAATCATGTGGAAGGCCAACTAGTGTGTCACAACAGCTGACTTTTAATTGTTCAAAAGCCTTTGCAGACTCTTTCTTGCTTCATCAGAAGTGTAAAGGCAGGGACACAGCAGAGCAGAGTTTGTTTTAACCCTTTTTACCCTTTTCAGGTCAGGACAAGAGCAGATACAATAAAAAGCTCTACTAACCTCAGGGCTGTTATCTCCAGAGATGTACTCTGGATATTAGGGATATTAGCTATGTAAAATGGAACTAGTGAGCAAATGACCATAAAATATAATGTATTGATTATAATGGGAGGGTTTTATTATAGGCTTCACACTGTTGACTGGTAATGAGCCATTTTTTTCCTTTCTTTCTTTCTTCTTTTACAGAGGCTTAGTTCAATGTCTTACAAGTCTCGAGAGGAAGATCCATCTCTTACAGAAGATGAGGTAGGTTTCTTGCATGAAATTCAATAACTAACTAGAGACCTTTTTTCAGGCAGAAATTAGCATAAGCTCTGCATGATTAAGCAGGATCTAAGAAAGGTGAAATTTGTCTGAAGGGAAAAATGAAAGCTGAAGTTTCTCTGCATAGAGTTTGTACTGCCACATTCCTAAATTCAGAAGTATTCTAGCATGTGGCTATATCAGGCCAATAGGTTAAAAAATGGTGTGAGAAAATAACAGGAGGCCACAATTAGCTGATGATTAGGGCAGCTTCTTGATTTGGCTGATGAGCTCTACTTAAGAATAATAATCAGCTTTTGAAGCAATGCTCCACCTTGCCCATGCAACAAAGTGTTTGGGGCTCTGGGAATAAACGGAAGCACAATGAAAGCGCTAGAACATAAACTGTTCTTTAAAATGTCTGTTAGTCAAATAAATTGAGGAGATTGAAACAAAGACAGAAAAGTTAAACAGAAATAAGGTTACTTGTGATCATCTCCAATACACCCGTGCAATTTATAAATACATTCTCTGGACATAAAAGTAAACACAAACTTGGCAATGAGCTGAGTGAGCTAATGCTTTCTGCTGGGAGAATTGCTCTGAGACGTTAATAAACAAATTGATCCTTTAACTAGGTTCATGTAATTTAATGATGGAAAGGATGGATGAGCAGAAAAGCCATTTTTTGTTTGGTTGGCTGAAATCAGTAAAAAGTAAGAAGTATCGTCATCTGCAATTGGATGTCTCTCTTTATAAAAAAAAAACCTAAAAAATACAGAATTAACAGCAGCGATCTGGTTCATCTGCATCAGTCAGCATTGCTCAATGCTAATGAACATTTTAATGCCAATCTACCATTTTAATTGGATTGATACAAATCCAGAGTGGCCTTGCATGCTTGGGAAAGACTTTAAATGTAATAGAAGAGCTATGTTGCAATTGCATTACTAGGTACCAGAGAAGCAGTGCAGGGAATTTCAGCTGTCTGCCCTGCGCAAGGGGTAGTATCCACTTGGACTGGGAGAGAGAGTCAAGAGTGGCTCCCTGTGCTCAGCACCAGCCCTGGTGAGCCCTACGCGGAGGGACATGTATGGACGTGGCCTTCTCCTTCACCTCTTCATTAAGGGCCACCTTTGTGCACTTGTTTAAGCATACGACCTCCTCAGAGGGGATTTTTAGAGCTAGGAGGTCTCCCTAGCTCCCTCTTTTGTCTTTGTAGTAGAGGTTTCAGTCTCTAGTCTTAAGTTCTGATACGCGGTGACTGAGATGCAGCTCCTCTTTGTAGGCAGAGTTTAGTCAACAGAACAGACCTTGTGTACCAAGATCGGCACTGACTATTTGCTGTCTTCTGGTGTGGGTAATTTAGCTCCCGAGTTTTGATGTTCTCTTCACATGACTTGGTGCCTCCATGGTCCTGCCTATAAATACAACGAATAACTACTCTCATCTTGGGGTGTCTCTAAAAGCAGGAAAGTAGCCACTACCATTACAAATAATAATTTTAAAAGCCCTGAGGATCAAACAGCATCCTTCTCCTACATTACAGCGGCTAAACCTGATCATCCCTTTGACGCCTGTCTCCCCATTGAGCCCAAGCTGTCTCCAAGACTGTAGCAAAATTTGCAAGAGCTCCTGCTCACAAAGCCATTCCCTTTTGTCACAGGTCTAATTTGCCTGCAGGGGATTTATGTTCAAAGTATTTTTACATTTAGAAACTTCTTCTATAAAGCATTTTTTTTTTAAAGAAAATCAGTTTATAAATGCATGCCAGAAAAGAAAGGATTTGTAAGAAATCCTTTTTTTTTGTGAGAAAGGATATGGTTTTATTAGAACATTCTGTCTTTTCTTAAGTAACCAACATCCTTGCAGTGGAAGGGGTACAAACTGGCACACAAGCTTTATGCCATGGTTAAATACTCAGCAGGTATCTCCTTTTCCTAGATCTCAGCCATGTACTCATCGGTGAGTAAGCCGGGACAGGCCATGAAGGCACTGGATTCTCCTTACACCTGTATTCAAGAAATTGCATCTCAGAGGTCCCCGTCTATTTGCAGTGGCCTCTATGCAAGTGTGAAGGACTTTGAAAACACCCTAAATACTACCACTGTGCCTCAGTCAGCAGACAGACCAAACGGGGAGCTGGAGCCTGACTATGAAGCTATCCAGTCTGTGAGCCAAGAAGAAGACAGAACCTTGTCTGTGCCTAACACAAACCACACTGCTCATTCAGGAGAGAATGACTATGAGAGCATAGGGGACTTGCAGCACCACAGGGATTTCACGAGACTTTAACTACTCCAGCAGGCAGATTTCCCCACTGGTATTTTCAAAGGAACATGTGAAACATGGAGAGGGAAGTGCTTCTCCTTTTGAGGAAGAAAGCTAAATAGAAAACAAAAGTTGTGAAGAAGCAGCGTACGTTTGAGCCAAGGTGTGATACCCACTAGGTTATTCTCCGTGGCGGATGGAGGCTCACTGGAAAGCGTACGTCAGGTCAGAACGATGACCTGGACAATGTTAAGGCTTCTTTATTGTTAGCTCCAAGATGACCAGAACTTGGGAAGGAGTGCCGTGCTTGCCGTCCCGATAGGATTACATACCAAAAAGCCTGCCTTTACACAAAGCTAGCTTTTCATATTAAGAGATGATTTTATGTCATTTGCTTCACAGTGTTTTTCACATCATTTTTCATTCAAGTTTGGGCATCTATGACATTGAACAAATCACGGATCATTGTACCTCAACTCAGACTTACTTTGCAGGGCTGGGGAAGGCGTGCTTACTTCTGTCTTTTGGGGAGCTCTGACAACTATCATTGCAACTAAAGTGCAAACAACAGTACAAGGGACCTACAAGGTCACAAGGGACCTACTCCAAATGTACTTGAATTAATTACGTCAGCTTTTCCCTTTTTTTAATGTCAAGGGCTGTAGAATGTGATTTCCAATATTTGAGATGCGTACTGATTATTTGTAGGTTTGTTGTTTGATTATTTGTGAAATACCACTTTACAATGGCAAGTGACAGCCTTAGCATTCTTGCTGTGTTCCCATCGTGCACACATACACCTATGCATACACACACCAGACAATTGTCATGTTGCAAAAAGTTGTGCAAATGAATGCATTGGCATAATGTTTAGTCTAACCTTAATAGTGTTGAGTCATTTTTTGAAGAATTTTGCCCTTTTTTAAAACTTCACATATTTTAATATGTTTGTCTAGTTTATTATATAGGAAAATTTATGTACTGTGTTGAGTGGATGGTATTTTTTATTTTTACAACATATTTTTCGTCTTCAAAGTTTTTGTAGATTAACTTACTGTTTTATGTAACAGGAGAAATCCCATTCTTTGTTTGGGGTTTATTTGGTTTTCCTTTAAATTTTTTTCCTGTTTCAGAAGTATGTAAATGAAAAATTCGTTTGTTGATTTGGGGTTTTTTTTTGTCTTCTTAAGCAGGGATGTGGAACATGCCTTGCTGTTTTTAAGCTCAAAATAATGGAGTCTATGTAAAAGAACACTGCCAAAGGGCAAAAAAGAGGCAGAAGAGACAGTGGGATTTAGTCTGGGATTGCCACTGGTTCTCCTTGTTCCTCTGCTAAAAGGAGCAGGAGTTCAACCAAGAACTTCTTGGGGCTCTAGCAAGCAGTTTGAAAGCCACTGACTTTTCAAAGATACCAAGTTATTCTGTTACTATTAAAAACAAAGTACAGTGGTTGGATGAAATAAGTAGGTACTAGGTTGATACTTTTGTTTTCTTCAAGAATAGTACAATCGTACAAGAACAGTCCAACAGTAAAGAACTGACATTGTGTGATATGCATTTATACACATGCATATATCCCCACGTATATAAGCATACACATGTAATTTGGCCACAAGTATAAATTATAGTCCAAACTTGGTAACATTCAAACACATTCACATACATGGTATCTGGCATGTGCTTGAAGAGTAGTTTACTTTTAAATCGAAATAAACAGTACATAAACTGAGTTTGGCTTATTCCATAGTAGCCAAAACAGTTTTAGTTTCAACTCAGTTGGTACTGTGTTTTGATATACCAGATTGAGTCCTTCTCAGATCACTGGCCAGCATTCAACGTTTCTAGGTACTACAAAGAGCAAACACAGATCTGGTTACACATTTATTAGAAGTAACTTCATAACTGAAAGAAGCGTACTGATTTATGGGCTTCACCTGTAAGTAGTACAGCTCTGAGGAGCAGTGCAAGTGTGCAGTCAAACTCTGTCCGCGGGGTGATTCAAACTTCATGGATCCTGACCTCATGCGACAGTGCCCCACGCTTGATCTACAACTCTCTTCCTTTCAGGAGAAGCAGTTCAGACCAGTCTACACCCATCTTGTTCTTGACCATGCTGCCATGCTTCCACAGCTACAGCAAACCCTTTGCCTCCACTTCATTGCAGTGCTTTTTAAAGCTGACTTCGGTCTTCCTTTCTGGAGTTTTTCCCTCAAAAAATGTTTCTATTTCTGTTCCCTTGAATGTGAATTCATGAAGTTCGCCTTTGACTGTTCTCTCCTTCTACTTCACACTATTTAAGGCCAAAGATAAGATGCACCGTGTTTCAGAAGATCTGTTGTGCTAAGCCTGGAGAATTTCTGAAGTCTTTAACTATGTGTTTGCTGTCTGTTCCTTGCTCAGGGGCATGGGTTTATAAATGTAGTCCTCAGTCTGACTCCTGCGACTTAGTAGCAGGCATACCTCAACTCCTGAAATTCCCAAATACATCTCAAGATGTAGTTATTCCTTAAGGATTGTCTTATTCATGACATGGATGACTGCTTCTGGAGAAACAGTAGCAACACAGAAACAGTAGCAACATGAGGTTTTTCAGGTTCACCAAATTCAATTTCAGGACCAGTTTAAAGATAAAGGACAATGCCAGTTAACAATAGCAAGAATAGCACTGAACTCTTGATTGTAAAATTTTAAGGTGCAAAATAAAAAAATCAAACATCACTCTAGAAGTTCCCCCATCAAGATCAGCAAGTCAAAGGAAGGAGGAGGGCTGCCCGGTCGCTCTTTGTGGTCTTTCAGAGCAGGATCTGGAGTGTTGGTTTGGAGGAAGGGACACAAGACTTAGCTCCTTCCTTCCCTTCTTTCCCCCATTCTGAGAGCTGTTCCTTGAGATCCCCAGACTTCCCTTTTGCACACTGAAATCCCTCCCTCTATTTTCTTTTGTTTCTATTTTTAACCTGCCTCATACAGCCTCACACTGGGACCTGGTACTATGTCTGCAGTCCTGTAGTGCTGGCATATTCCTTCCCATTTAAATGACTCTCAGGCTGGTCACAACCTTTTCATTATCCACCAGACCCTCAGTCTGGTGGGGAAGGAGCTCAGATTTTGGATTGCTGCTTGCAGGATGTATACCTGCTCTCAGCCATTGAGACCCCCGCACACTGGACTCCTGAGAGCTGCAAAAGGAATTACCCTCCTGAACAAGGACGCATGGGGGAGTCCATAACTCCCGTACAATCTCCGTTATATAGTCTAATGTTAAAGAAAAATTTTTTAGAATTCAATCCAAGGTTCTTAAGTGAATAATTAAATCCCCTGACAAAGAATCAAGCTTCTGTTTTAGTTCCCTCTTCTCAGAAGTAAGATCTGTTCCTTTACGGTTGGTGCCAATGCTTCCTTTTCCCTAATATATTGGATAGAAAGATCCTTCCAACAGTAATCCCCAAACAGATTAATCTGACTGTAAAGAAAAGGGAGTCTCTTCTGCTTGTCTCTTCATTGATATTTCTTCCTCTTTCACCATATCCCCAAGTAAAATGTCAACATCCAAAATGAAGTATTTGTTACCTGGTGATCTTTTCTGGGGAAGCATCACAGTCTATTTCTTTGCCTCTGTTTTTTGGCACAACTATTTTGGCACATCAAGTTGCCACAGTAAGGCCAAGACAAACTGTAATGTGTGTATAACTGCACTAGTGAACTGGTAGAAATAGGAAGTGCAGCTTGGCCGTCTCTTCCATGTATCAAACATTGGAACAGGCTGCCCAGGGAAGCGATGGAGTCACCGTCCCTGGAAGTATTTAAAAGACGGGTAGACGTAGTGCTGAGGGACACAGCTTAGTGGTGGTTTTGGCAGTGTTAGGTTTATGGTTGGACTCAATGACCTTAAAGGTCTCTTCCAACCTAGGTGATTCTATGATTCTATCTGTGTCTCCTGTGGGAGTTGTTCTCACCACATACCTAAACCAGTGCTAACTCCATACATAAACCAGTTACCCCTTTCTACCATGATGAGTGCAGAATTGCGTTCTCAGTCACAGAGAGAAAGATTCTTTACAGATATCTGTACCACAGGCGTGTACCTAATTACCATGGTTAGATCAGTTATAGTGCCTTTTTTACTAAGTAGCTAGTACTTCCATACTCTTTTCCATACTGTGTTTGTTTAACTCAAAAGTACAAAGGGACAACCCCAACATTTACTTGTCTAAGTTGGAAACAGCTTTATAGAGACACATTAAATGTATTAGACCTCAATTAGCCCTACAATAGCAATAGTGTCTCACAAACATCCTCTAAAAAGCCCAGTAATGTAGCTATGATGACTAAGCTTTGCAATAAGAATTATCAGTCTTCTTTTGAAGAACCTAAGTTTTTCAACAGTGAGCATTCAGGGAGGTGGCGGTCTTTGTCCATGTCAACTGTGAACAATTAGTTGCTTCAGTCTTTGTATTAATTGCAGGCTTGCTTGCGTGTAGCAGGATTCATGAGGTGAGGGATGAGTAGGTATGGGGATTCATATTCATGAGTCACCCAGAGCTGGACCATCCCCACAGTAGCAACTGGCTGAGGACCAGCTGCCTTGTTCTCTAAGCCCTCGTCTATCGTGCCTTCAGGGAATCCATCCTGCAGAGATTCTTCTGGGCTGCGTGCTTCTCCTTGGCTCCCTGAACAGCTCCTGTCCGCTGTCTTGATCACAATTCTGTATATGTGGTGCTTTCAACCTTTCAATGGTGCTTTTATAAGATGCTGGATAAATCGTTTCAATGTGCTTTCTGAAAGCTGACGTGTAAAGCTGTGACACAGAGTGCTCTCTCTAGTATTGTCTGCTTCCCAGAACTTAGCGTTAACTGTGTTACTCTGACTACAAAAGGCTGACAGTGCTGCCCTGTCTCTTTTTCATCCCACACACAACCAGAATGGAGTCATCATGCGAAACAAGCCTAGATTGGGCCACAGGTGTTTAAAGGCAGCCATTCAGGCCAAGTGCCTTGGCTTGAAAGCAGTTAAGAGATACAATTCTTATCTGTGCAGTGTGGGATTGGAAACATCATGGAGCCCAGCTCAAGGACTTTTCTGTCCTATTGTGCATATACATTTGTTTGCAATATTACTGTTAAGAAATCTGTTTCTGCAACAAACATTTTAATTTAGGCCACACTCCAATGACGGACTTCTGCTGTTAGACAAATTACTGGTTATTTCAGATGAGCATTACTTATTTAGGTTGGAACATGCCTGAATAAGGCTGTTATGTGCCTCACAAGTAACTTGGTGTGTGTAGTCTACTGCAAAACAGGAGAATGCAGAAAGATATTCAGCCTGACAGATGCTCCTGCGATGGTGTGCTGAAGACTTTCAAGGACAGGTCTCTTCCTGCAGGGAAGCATAATTGCTATTAATATGATTTCATACCCTGGTGCTGAAATTGATTTGTAGAATCTCTTTTAGGATGGTCATGGCTGAAGATATTACCAGAGCAGATCTCAGCCTCAAAAAAAAAAAAAAAATCAAAAAAAAGTATTTTTATATCGCTTGCTAGATAGCAACTTATGTCAAGGATTATGCTAAAGATAAATGCTATAGATGAAACATCACAGAGATAAAAACACAGGGTTCCTTTTCTTCAAGGAGAGAGAACCCCCTTTGGTTGGGTCAGTATGAAAGATCCCAGGCTTACAAAAAGTATTAAACAACAAAAGTATTAAACAAATTAATTGCCTATGTGGTAGTTTCCCAGGAGCGCATTAGGGTATCACATACACTAGACACTGTTTTTTTCCTGTGGACAACAGAAAGATGAAAGCTTGTAATACAAGGTTCCAATTGATTAATCGATAACACTCACTTGTAAGTTACTTACATGTAAGTAACTGACATGTAATCCAAAGGTCAGCAAGAGCGTCTACACAATGTAGATAGATTTAAGCTAACTCTAAATGATCCAGCTCAGGTGTTGTAAACAGAATCACTAGAACAATTTAATGCCCTACTTGGTCTGACCTGCTCAAATAGCTAACTCCGGCATCCCAATTTCCATAGCAAACGCATGGATTATCTTTGTATTACATACCCATTGGCCTGTGCTCAGTCTATAGATAACATAAAACTTACAGTTCTGTTTTTTCAAGTTATGAGGTTTTGTTTCTGGAGGTCTTCGGTTTCAAACTGGCCAGAAGGACAGTCGCTACGAACATGATAGCAAAGTGCCTAAAATTAAAGATGTTTCTGAAAAGGTAAAGATACTCACTGTTACTGCACAGCAACTTGTCTACTGTATGTGGTACTCTCTTGCCATACACATTCCTAACGACTGGCTTTCATTTGTGATGTTCATTTATTGTTGTAATAGCACAGTCTGACAAGGTTTCTGTCTCTGCAAATTCGTTGTCTAATTTTAACTAGCATATGTTTGTTACAGAAAATATAAAATGAGATTATTTGTTCAGTTTAGAGGGCAGCTATGTTATTTCTTATAGTTTATGATAATGCAACAATCTGCTTAGATGATTTACAAAGTATGTAAGTATCACTTGACTTCAGAATTCTTCATTTGAGACTTCAGAATGCCTCCCATTCACTACAACACAATGTTACCAACTCTTGTCATTTTAATCTTGTAATATTGGGGAGGGGGTTTTAAACTTTACAAATCTTACTACTTTAAAAAAAAAAAAAGACAGTGCTGATGTTTTGACTTCCTAATGTCTATGAAGAGACTCTCATATTTTAAATTTCAGCGTATGTTGGATTTGGACTAACCTCGTATTTATGGAACTGCTTCTCCCCACCATGTTCAGCCGTCACCATCTGAGTATCTCTTTTGTCCTTGATGAAATATGGCAACTGTCCAGAGGGCACAGAAACTACATCACATAACACTTCTGAATGGGACCTTTTTAGTGTGCCTGTGAGGTTTAGGAGCCTGGACTTAAGTCAGATGTTTTGGGGGAATCACATACCATCTTGCAGACTTCTGTGGATGTCTTTACTTTCTTTCAAGGCAAGAAGTTCTGTAGCTTGCAAGCACTCAGCTGACGTGGAAGGAGGTATGTAAGAGGTGAACTGGTACAATGTTTAAATGTATTAGTAAAGAAACACCTAAGAGTACAAGAACTTTCTTTCTCACATGTCTGAGGATACAGGAGTTTGGTCTTTATCTCTGAGGCTATTTGAGAACAGTCATGTAACCAGTCTCCTCAAAACATCCTACCAGCAGACAAGTCTTTGAATGAGCATCTGGATCACTGCGGTGGCTCCTGAGTTTCCACCTGTACCACCTTCATGATTTCCAGCAGGGCCTGTCTCGTCTCTGTGGTGATGACTACTTAGGAATGGCCCTTTGCCTCACAGTCCTGACCCCTTTAACTTAAGAAAGGGGGATGGGAGCTGCTTCTCCTCAGTCTGACTAGTTTTTCTAGATGAAAGCATGCTAAGAGCCCACCTGCAAACCCAGAAAAGAGCACTTACTGTCGGGGCAAGACAGGTATAGCCTCCCACAGCAGCTAGGAAGAGAAAGATAAAAGGAATCCTCGGTCATTCTGTGATTCTGTGTGATTCTGTGAAAAGGAACAATAGCTAAATTTCATCTGCACTTCACCCATGTCACAGACTACCTGTTTAGAAAAATTGTTACAGTAGAAGAGGTTACAGTTAAGGGACAAGTTGCCAAGAATCTCACAGAAGACGGACGGAACTGTTTATGCTTCTCAGTATTCCCTATACCCAAAGAGGCAGGGGCAAGTCTTCTCTGCCCCACCATGATGCAGTTCCCTGATCTTTTATCAAGCCTCCGTATCAACAGAAATGAAATGAATAAATAAATTCTAAATACATGTTTTTGCTCTATCGTAAACCCAAAATGGACAAATGTTGATGCACTAATGCAAGTACCATGTGCAGATCTGGACTTGCACAGATGTTTTTTAGAAAAAACAAACAAAACAAAACAAAACCAAAACCAAACAAACAAAAAAAACCAAACCAAACCACCTGGATTACTTTATTTAAATAGAATTATTTGCATGAGACAAGGGTGCAGGATTGGACTCTGAATTTAGAAGAAGTTTGGTTTGGTGCTAGGTATTTTTGTTTGTATTTTCAGTGAAATATATTTTCTTTCTTTTATGTTAGTGAATTGATATGACTTCCATAGGAACAACAAAAGATAGTCTGGTATATGGATAATTATCTCGAATAGCTATTATTAAGATCATGCCTCTGTAGGAGTCACTTTAAATTGGGTGCTATAGAAGCTTCTGCATAAAATTGCTTTATATATGGAACACCGCATACTTAGAACATAGTGGATAAATGCTTGTAATCACAGACACTTTCATTTATTTTATCCATTGTTTTATAATGGAAAAATATTTATTACTGGAATGGTTTTCCAGCAATGTTCTCTTACAGAATGTTCTAGCAACAAACTGTTTTCTGGACAACCATTTGATTCTCTGGTCACTGACGGAGAACTGCAGAACATCCTCAAACCAGTATAAGCTTCTGAAAAGGGAGGATTAGAACTGGGTTTGGCTATCCTAGTGTGGATAAGTTAAATATACTGTATAGTTCAGATCTGTAGGCAGCGAGAGCAGTTCGAAGAAATGACTGTACTATATAAACCTGGAGTCAGTGCATGCAGACTTCCGAGATGGCACTAGCTGATGCGTGTTTGCTACATGATGGGTTATTTGCTTGCTACCTGTTTGAAATCAATATAGTTTTATTAACACCTCTGCAGACACTGAAATACTGTAGTTTTGCAGAATGTATGTCCCATAAATTGTAGATTGACTGTAATCGCAGTCTGCTCTGTTAGAGCAGTTCAGATCCAACACTAAGATGCATTTTGTAAATTGATAAATGCCATGAAATTCCTCTCAACATTTTGTAGTAGTATACATGAGTTGACGCAATTTAGTCATACCATTATTCCAAGAATCTTCATCTGATGTTTCTAGCCAATTCAGCTTTTGGCTGCTGAAAGCACAGTAGGTAATTATAGTTATTTACTGTAAATGTAGACAAGTTTTATGTAAATATTTTTTGGGGAAAAAATGCTACATAAACATATGAGGCAGTTATCTAAAAGTAAGAACATAGGTCAAAAATATAAAATACAGGTTTTATTTATGTACAGTAGTATCCTAATATTTACTTGTTTATATGCAGAAAAAAATCTTAACATTCTGTACTGTACTCTCTGAAAGCTTTTAAAAGAGGCTCTGCCATTTTCTCTGGTTAATATATTTGCAAATAACTTTTGAAATTATTGGAAATCCATGTAAATTATGTCAAATGGGAAACATGTTACATTGCGATGAAAAGAGTTTAATTCAAAAATCCTGGCAAAATTCATTGGGTTGAAATATATATATAAATTCAATAGCCAGACAGAATAAAACACAATAAATAAGTGTTGTCTTTTGTTTGTTTTTTTTTTTTTAACCTGTGCCTCTTTTTGTTGTTCTCTTAACAAGTATTTTACTCGGTCTTTGTAGTCACTTCCTCCTGCAGGTCCTAAAATCTGCATTATTTGATAGAATTTTGTTTGTTCCAGGAATTTTATGCTGATTTCATTATCTGACAAGAACTATTAAATCTTCTTTGTGTTATATAGCACCTTACTCCTCCCAAAGCCACAATCCTGTCAAGATTCGAGCATGCACACAACAGCACCAATTTTAAGTTGTCTCTACACTAAAGCAGAAACTCCCATGAATATAGTGGCACTATGCTGTTTAATGCAGGTGAGAATACTGTATTTGAGCCTTTGAAAGTTGTGCAGCTTTCAGCATTTTTAAAAGCTGGAATTACCAGCCTTATGGATTATCTTCTGAAATTGCCATGGCATTCAATTCCTTTTTCTTTGCGAAAGAGGCTCTCCAGGTAACATTCCCCAGCCATTTGCTGCACTGCTCTGTCAATAGCCAGACTCTTAATTTGTGGAGAAATACTTTGAGAACATCCTGAAATGTTACAGAGGCAGCTGAATTAGGACCACAGCTGAATATGTAACACAGATTCTGCATGTAAATCTAACAGAAGGAAATGTTTCAAGCATGCCACCGGAGCAAGGCTTCTTTGTGTACTAGAGCATGAGGCTGAAACAGTACGTCGCCTGCTGGGACTGGCATTCTCCATGAGTTGCACCTTCCCCCTCATTATCTTTAATTACATATAAGAGAAGAGCAGCTTTACCCATTTAATACCAAGTAGTCACTGATGAACAGGTTCCTGGAAAATTCACACTGCAGCCATGGATTAGTTATGTTGAGCTGGGAGGCTGAAAAATTACACTGGCACAAACAAGTAGTATCTGTTCACTGTTGGGGTTCTTAACGTTTAATCTGGGTAAGTATATTTTAATACTGAAAGATATAAGGTTATTGGTCTAATAGGGGACTTGAAAAAATAAGGAAAATTGCATGTGAAAAATAATTCAGGATCTGATAGTTTAGAAGATTGCTTTTTACTGAAGATTTGTTCATGGACCAAGCAGCTGCAAACGATGTAATTTGATATAATTTTTTTATGAAGTAGCTCTCTGTATGTTACCCAGTACAGGCTGTTCTTCTGATTATTACTATCAAGAGAACTGTATTACAGATACTAATTTTTTTCATTCTTCATTCCAAACAGTTGCTATCAGCCATAAGATAGTTCTATTGCAATGTCTAGCTTCAGGTTTGAGGCCAACCATGCAGAACTATAAATGTGGCTGGTTGAAAATTGAACAATTTGCCCGGATTCTGGCTAATCGTGTAGCTGCATGCGCACACTTGGAAATATAAAGTACAAGCATCTTTGTTCTCCACTGATCTTTGACACCACTTAGAAGTAAAGCTTTAACCTAACGGGACCTTGGTATGCAAGCAGGAATATACTGCAGTGACACCTGGTGTTTAAAATAGAATTATTCCCTGTGAAGTGTGACTGTCAATTTTTAATTGGGTACATATTCACTCAAAGACTCACAGTTCACCTTGTGCTCATGGAGCATATTACTATATTGAACTAGAAAGCGTTGGAGCTAAAGAGTGGCTTGACATTACTTGGTAGAAAATGTATCTGACAGATTTGTTTCAAAAGCCCAAAACTGCGGTGACACGATCTTTCAGGAATGGCTGTTCTTCCTAGCACTCTAGTTGATGACATACTTTATCGTTACTTCTTCTCAGTTGGTTATTACACAAATGAGATTGACCCTTCATATAACTCACACAACTGGAATTTTTGTGCAGCCTTTGTGGAAGGACTGATAGGCAAGAACAGAGAACTGCCAGTTCAAGCAGAAACCAGGGATCCCATGTGAGTTGTGGTGCTAGAAAACGTATTAGAGCAACAATAGATACTTCTGAAAAAAGAAGTAAAGCTAAAGAGCTTATTGACAAAAGTAGTCAAGATCTGTATGTGACTGAAACAGAATGTAAATATCATCGGTTAATGTAATTAAGGATTATTAGGATAATATAAGATAATAATAACAAGTATCATTATTATTAAGGATTACAGTTTGCCACAAAATGAAGAAAACTTAAGATCAGGTAGCAATCTGTGTATTCAGACTGTTGGACAATTTCTATTATGTAAAAGTTTTTTGTGACCCATTTTGAGAAGCACATACATGATCCACATTTATGTACTTAATCTTTGAAATCTGGCAAGGACAAAACTTTAAGGCTAGCATTGTGTTTTTCCTTTGTCCCATAAAATTCTATAAGGGCTTGGCTAAGCTAAAAAGCCAGATTATCCCAAAAGTCCTTGTTTTCCTTCATTATTTTTCTGGGAAATGATGGGAGCCTGCAAAAAGAAACCTGAACCTGAACTTTCTAAGGCTGCACTTGCACCTCAAGTCAAACAGCAGAGAACAAAGCCTCCTCCAGCCAGCTACTCAAAGGTTAGCACTCAAACTAGCATTCAGAGGTCTTTTTCCTCTCTTTCCTGCAGCTTATTTTCAGCAGCAAAGTACAAAGGAAAAAAGATCTGGGCAAAATGAAGTCTGGATGGGCTATGAAGGGAATGAACAGCTACTGCTCCAAGTAGTGTAATCAGTCTTGTAACCCAGCAGCAGAACCAGCATTGTACTGGTTTGGGGTTAGAAGGCTGAGGCTGTCAGAAGCTGGAGAAGAGAGTTGTCAGTACCTTGTCTTTAAAATACCTAGGAACTGATAGGAAAAAGGCCTGTATTAAAATCTAAGTCACAAATTCAAGCACTCAAAGCATGAGGAAATGCTAGATATCCAGTTGTTCATATAAGCTCAATTCCTTCTACAGTGCATTCACAGAATGGTTGAGGTTGGAAGGGACCTCTGGAGGTCATCTTGTCCAACCCCGCTGCTCAAGCAGGGACACCCAGCACAGGCTGCCCAGGACCATGTCCACATGGCATCTGAATATCTCCAAAGATGGAGAGTCCACAACCTCCTTGGGCAACCTGTGCCAGTGCCTGGTCACCCTCACAGTGAAAAAATGTTTCCTGATGTTCAGAGGGAATCTCCTGTGTTTCAGTTCGTGCCCATTGTCTCCAGTTCCCTCACTGGGCAACAGTGAAAAGAGCCTGGCTCTGTCCTCTTTGCACCTTCCCTTCAGGTACTTATAGACATTGATAAGATCCTGCCTTAGCCTTCTCTTCTTCAGGCTGAACAGTCCCAGCTATCTCAGCCTTGCTTCACAGGACAGATGCTCCAGTCCCTTAATCATCCTGGTGGCTCTTTGCTGGACTCTCTCCAGTATATCCATGTCTCTCCTGTACTGGGGATTCCAGAACTGGGGTTCCAGAGCACTCCCAGTGTGGCCTCATCAGTGCTGAGTGGAGGGGAAGGATCACTTCCTTCCACCTGCTGGCAATACTTTGTTCAATGCAGCTGAGGCTACCATTTGCCTTCTTTGCAAGGGCAAATTTCTGGCTCACATTCAAATTGGCATCCAGCAGGACCCCCATGCCTTTTCTGCGAAGCTGCTTTCCAGCTGGGCAGCCCCCAGCATTTACTGGTGCCTGGGGTTGTTCCTCCCTAGGAGCCAGGCTTCACATTTCCCCTTGGTGAACTTCGTGAGGTTCCTATTGGCTCATTTCCCTGGTCTGTCGAGGTCTCTCTGGGTGGCAGTATGACCCTCGGGTGTATCAGCCACTCCTCCCTGTTTTATGACATCTGCGAACTACCTGCAATCACTTTCCTGTCCTTCATGTGCCTGGAACACGTTTCCAGGATTAATCTTTCTATCACCTTCCCACAGATCAAGGTGAGGCTGATCAGTCTGTAGTTTCCTGGGTACTCCTTCAAGGTATTTTTGAAGATAGGAGTGACATTTGTTTTCGCCCAGTCTTCATCCACCTCTCCAAGTCACCATGATCGTTCAAAGATAATCAAGAGTGGCCTTAAAATGACATCAGCCAGATCCCTCAGCACTTTTGGGTGCATCTCACTGGGGCTCATGGACTCACATATGTCCAGTTTGCTTAAGTAGTTTGTAACCTGATCCTCTTCCACCAAGGGTATATGTCTTCCTTGCTCCAAACTTTCCCTCTGTTTCCAGGTCTTTGGATTGCTGAAGGCTGGTCTTACTGGTAAAAACTGAGGTGAAGGCAGCATTCAGTACCTCAGCCTTTTTCATGTCCTGTGGCACCAGGGCCCTTGCTACCTTCAACAGTGGGCCCACATGTTCCCTAGTCTTTCTTTTGCCACTTTGGCTGATACATTTACAGAATCTCTTCTTATCATAGAATCATAGAACGGTTTGGGTTGGAAGGGACCTTAAAGATCATCTAGTTCCAACACCCCTGCCATGGGCAGGGACACTTTCCACTAGACCAGGTTACTCAAAGCCCCATCCAACCTGGCCTTGAACATTTCCACGAATGGGACATCCACAGCTTCTCTGGGCAACCTGTTCCAGTGTCTCACCATCCTCAGAGTAAATAATTTCTTCCTAATATCTAATATAAATCTACCTGCTTTCAGTTTAAAACTATTACCCCTCATCCTATTGCTACCCTCCCTGATAAAAAATCCCTCCCCGTCTTTCCTGTAGTTCCCTTTTAAGTTCTGGAAGGCTGCTATAAGGTCTCCCCAGAGCCTTTTCTTCTCTAAGCTGAACAACCCCAACTCTCTCAGCCTGTCTTCATAGCAGAGGTGCTCCAGCCCTCTGATCATCTTCATGGCCCTCCAACAGGTCCATGTCCTTCTTATGTTGGGGGTCCCAGGGCTGGACGCAGTACTCCCAGTGGGGTCTCACGAGAGCAGAGTAGAGGTGCAGAATCCCCTCCCTTGACTTGCTGGCCATGCTTCTTTTGATGCAGCCCAGGATGCGGTTGGCTTTCTGAACCGCAAGTGCACATTGCTGGGTCATGTTGAGCTTCTCATCCACCAACACCCCTAAGTCCTTCTCCTCAAGGCTGCTCTCAATCCATTCTCTGCCCAGCCTGTATTTGTGCTTGGGATTGCCCTGACCCACGTGCAGGACCTTGCACTTGGGCATGTTGAACTTCCTGGGTTCACACAGGCCCACCTCTCAAGCCTGTCCAGGTCCCTCTGGATGGCATCCCTTCCCTCCAGCGTGTCACCTGCACCACACAACTTGGTGTCATCAGCAAACTTGCTGAAGGTGCACTCAATCCCACCACCCACGTCGCCAAGAAAGATGTTAAACAGCACCAGTCCCAGTACCAACCCCCGAGAAATGCCGCTCGTTGCCTTTGACATCCCTCATCAGATTTAGTTCCAGTTGGTCTTTGGCTTTCCTGACTGTGTCTCTGCATGGTTGGACAGCGTCTCTATATTCCTCGCAGGTTACCTGTCCCTGCTTCCACCTTCTATATGCTTCTTTTTTGTGTTTGAGTTTTGCCAGGAGCTCCTTGCTCATCCATGCAGGCTCCCTGGCATTTTTCCCTGACTTCCTGCTCCTTAGGATGGACCACTCTTGACCTTGGAGGAGGTGAGGCTTGAATATCAATCAGTTTTCTTGGATCCCACTTCCCTCCAGAACCTTATCCCATCGGACTCTTTCAAGCAGATCCCATCCAGCCACTTCATTCACCAAATAAGGGGATTCTTGTGGAAAAGTAGTATTGTAACCTTATTTTCAATGACTTTGTCTTTAATTGCTTGATCAAGTGTGGTTTTTTCCCCCACAGAAACTGTCTCAGTGAGTCTGAAGCATAAAAATAGCAAGAAACTGTATGAAATATGTGAAGGTATTTGTAAATCTGAGATTTCTTTCCCTCCAGATTTTGCAGCCTAAGTAACACTTAAAAGGTTTGGTACATGATTGAAAGATGTTGATTGCCACATGCCTGTGACACGTCTGTAGGTGACACTGTAAAGACTGCTAAGTGGAAAGATAAGATGACAAGGATCCTGTCCTTTATAATTTGCAACTAAAATATTCACTGGGCAGATGAGTGCGAAGAGATGAGTGGGAGTGAAGTCCATTCTCTGCTTCCAAATCCCCACTAGGTTCTCCTGGGTTCATCTACAGCAGTCTCCCATATGTGTGGTATCTAGAGAGCATCTTAGCTCAGACACAGCCTGCTTTTGCAGTCCATGTTACCAGAACATACAGTTGGCTCTGGCACAGAGCATAACATCCTCTGTGCTGCCTCAGCACAGCTCCAGCCTTGGTCCTGCAGGTCTCACACCAATCCGCAGCTAATGAGCCTCCTTGGGCATAAGTAAGCCTGTGCAGAGGGTACGGGTATGTCTCTGCACCAGCACTGTGATTTGGCCACAAACTAAATAATTACAACACATAAGGGAGATAATCAGGTGGTTTTATTTGTTTAATTATGTGTGTGCCTGTGTGTCAAGGGGGAGGGGAGAAAACAGAGAATCACAGGTTTGATATTATGTAACTTCCCTTTTCAAAGTTTTTCTTACGCGCTTTTCCACTTTGAATTGTCCAAGCAATGGCCTATAGTGAAAATTGCCAGAAAACTCAAGATAGCATGAAAATGGGGGAAGATTCTCCCCATCCTGAGAAAGATTTCCAATTGTTTGTGGTCAGTTTGGTGGAGTTCACAGAAGAAGAGAGTTTGGAAGCAGAGAACTCTACCACTGGAAATGTGTGGGCTGGAGTCAACACCACCATGAGGTGCTACAGCAACAGAAACGCCATTCATGATGGCTTGGGGGCTATTCTGCACCTTTCAGCCATATATATAACATAATTAAAGCCAACATGACTATCCTGGTGCCCGAGGTGGCTGTGCAGGCATTTTCTTAATAAATTAAGTAATTTTAGGTTAATCTAAGGAATTCTCGAAATACAAATTATTCCTTTTTGGACCCAAGCAGAGAAACTTTCAAAAAACAACTTTAACATGTATGGAGGATACTTGTGACCATATTATAGCCCTAGATGCTTAACGCACATTAAGAGTGAAGTGTCTGGGTCCCCTGTACCACTAATGGAGTTAGGTGCCTTCAAAGAAGTCTCAAACAGGCAATGTACTGAGAACAAACTGCTTGAGGTAGTCAGTGAGAAATGCAGAGGACAATATTAAAGACCTAAGATAGGCAGGTACTTCCTGGTAGTCACCTTCCACAGACACAAACCATTCCAGTTTGTTCCGACAGCTTCTGTCTTGAAACCTGTGTGTTGGGTGAGATGATGACAACTACTATTTGTAGCACGAAAAAATTAGCCTGAAGAAATACTTAGCACATATTCTCTTCTGAAGAAGTGCAAGTATGAATTCATTCAGAGACTAAGCAACCACGACTGCATCTGTATGGGGAGCACATGTCCTTTCAGTTAAAAATGTCTCTATTTGTATGCCCTTGGCCTCTTGGCAAATCTGTCTAAATCCAACGCTTTAAAGCACGCGTCATCTCCATTATAGTACCTCAAGAAATATAAAGTGCTTTGTAACACTTTAGACTGCATTCAGAATTGATTTAGAGGAGTGCTTGAACTCATCTGAGATGAAGATCTGGTCAGGCCAGGACATCCCTCATTGATTTCACTGAAGTCCAGATTTCCCTCTAGTGTTTCAGAACTAACAACAGAAACTGCATATTGAGGGACTTGTCTCCAGTATATGTGTAATTTTCATACTGCAGGAAGAAGAAAGTTGCAGCACAGAATGCCAGGCAAGTCAAATAGTGCCATTTGAACTGTAGTTAATTTATGATGAAGTTAATTCACCTGTTCATCTGTAAAGTACATTTTCAACAGAGGAAAAAGAATGAGAATGCTATCACATCACAAGGGGTTTTTACTACTGCTACGCTTATTCTTCATGGCCAGAGAGGACAGTTTGAGGTAGGTGAACGAACTACTGGAATCTTCTTCAGACAGATTTTACGTACATCTGCTTGATTTTTTTTTTTTTTTTAAGTAAACATTCACTGAGGGGAACTGCTAACCTGGCAGCTCCTGTTCTTGGCTTGAGAGATACAGTTTGGTAGACTTCAGTCATGTTAGGCTTGGGGCTAGAACCAAGGGATGACTTAGATACCAAAATTCCCCCAAAATCTGGAAGTGCAATCCAGACCTACTGCTGTTTAGCAGCTGCTTGGTTAGCCCTAGAAATACATAAATTCACTACATGCTCCTCGGTAAAACCTTGTCACAGGATGGAGGTATTAGACACAGCTATGATTTAGCAACAGCTCAATTTTATTAATTACAGAATTGCAGAATCACAGGGGTTGGAAGGGACCTCTAGAGATCATCTAGTCCAACCCCCTGACAGAGCAGGGATACCTAAAGCAGGTTGCACAGGATGGCGTCCAGGCAGGTTTGGAATGTCTCCAGAGTCGGAGACTCCACCACCTCTCTGGGCAGCCTGTTCCAGTGCTCTGCCACCCTCAGAGTAAAGTTCCTCCTCATGTTTAGATGGAACTTCCTATGGTCAAGTTTGTGCCCATTACCTCGTCCTATCACTGGGCACCACTGAAAAAAGCCTGGTGCCATCCTCCTGGCACCCTCCCTTTAAGTATTTATAGGCATTGATGAGATCCCCTCTCAGCCTTCTCTTCTCCAGACTAATAAGACCCAAGTCCCTCAGCCTTTCCTCATAAGACAGATGTTCCAGCCCTCTAATAATCTTTGTAGCCCTCTGCTGTACCCTCTCCAGCAGTTCCCTGTCCTTCTTGAACTGGGGAGTCCAGAACTGGACACAGTACTCCAAATGCGGCCTCACCAGGGCAGAGTAGAGGGGGAGGATAACCTCCCGCGACCTGCTGGCCACACTCTTCTTAATGCACCCCAGGATGCCATTGGCCTTCTTGGCCACAAGGGCACATTGCTGGCTCATGGTCATCCTGTTGTCCACCAGGACTGCCAGGTCCCTTTCCACTGAGCTACTTTCCAGCAGGTCAACCCCTAACCTGTACTGGTGCATGGGCTTATTCCTCCCCAAGTGCAGCACCTTACACTTGCCCTTGTTGAACTTCATGAGGTTTCTCTCTGCCCAACTCTCCAGCCTGTCCAGGTCACACTGAATGGCAGCACAGCCTTGCGGTGTGTCAGCCACCACTCCAAGTTTTGTGTCATCAGCAAACTTGCTGATGGTACACTCTACCCCTTCATCCAGGTCATTGATGAATATGTTGAATGATTTGAGGTAGATCAAAGGATTGAGTTTAGCAGCACTTAATCATTAACTGATTTGAAGATTTACAGAATGATTTAACAGCGACTTAATCACAGATTCGAAGATGACAAGACTCACACTAACTCACTATAAGGTATCCCAAACGAATATATATATATGTATATATGTAAGCAAGAACACAGATTTCAGATTAATAAGCGAAGCATATAAGCGTACACACACACACCCCCTACACATACACACACCGCAGTTTGAAACTGCTGAGATCAGAGATGTCTTAATGTCGCACGACTCTATTGAGTCGGTGGGTACCCCTTCTAACTCCTACACGTGCATGGAAAATGGAAGAACATCCACATCCATGAAGCTAATGCATATGAACGTATAAATGGAGAGGTGGATGAAAGAGAGGCTAGCCTATAGTTAAAATTTCCCTTCTGAGTTAAATACTCACAATGCATCGGCATTCCTCAATGGGCAGTAATTGAGGCTCGAGAAGGATTATCTCACCCTGGTCTCTAGTTTTCGTGAAGTTTCCCTGAGACAGCATCCTGACTCAGGGGAGGTACTGGCCACAGCCCGCTGCGATCCAGAAGAGCTCAAAGGGTCTTTACTAGAATCGCTACTTATAGGATTTGAGATAATTGACTTTCGTCAGGTACTTTTCCACTCCAGCCCAGCTTGGACAATGCAATAGTCCAATACTTTCCATCGGTTACACAAGTCCAGGACTCGTTAGGACTTGTGATCCTGGTACCCCCCTCTCTGTGGCCACGATCCATATGTTGTCAGGAGTGATTGATTATAGTTATTATCTTCAAACAGTAGGAGCCATGAGAACCAGGTACACTAAGGGGTTGCCATAGTGTTCTAGTCCATTGCTCTCCACCCTTTCTTCCTTTCATGTTAGACCATTATGTATCGTTCTGGTCATGGTATTATTATGTGGCCCATGTGGGGAGGGAATCGCATCAAGTATCGAGAGGCCTGAGACTGTGTGTGTGTGTGGGGGGTCCTGAGCACTTGCTTGCACACCGACGGGACCATCCCAGCAGTAATCCAATTCAAGTAATTAGTGCCTGATTTAATTATGTAGGTGCCACTGGGATCCAGCACCTAGACAGATTCTAGTCTGAGGGCACTGATCCAGCAGGTATGCTCTGAGCACACCCAATGCAACTCAATGTCATGGAGTTCAGCATAAAAACGAACAGCCACATGCACATGCAGAGAAGGTGGACATTTTCTGGTTAAATGCTAGGCAAGGTAATGTGCTGTATTCCCAGGCAAAGAGGCTTTAAACTCACCTCCAATCACTATGTTACCTGACATGATGCTTCACCTCTTCTGTTGAAACAGGGCCACGTTACTACGTACAGCTCGTGGATTTGACACCGAAGGCCTAACCAGTAACTGCTGTTGTATGTTTGCTTCCCCTCACCATACCGAAAAAGTGTTCTGTCTTTCCTAAACAGCTGAAAGCCCTTGGCATGATTGGCTCTGAATCCATCAATGGTCTCCACAGGGCCCAGGACCTCAAATGCTTTTCTCAATGTACTCCTGAGAGTGCTATCATCCTTGTTATGTAGGTTTTTGGGGCCTCCACAGAGCTTCCCTCATGCACTAGAAAGGCACCTTGGCTGTTTAATTCATGAATTGCACTCCATGTTAGGGCAGAAATAAAAAGCTTGCCATTAAGCTGCCAATAATTCCCTAACCCATTTCTGTACCTCATGAACAGATTCTGCAGCAAAAGGATGAGAAGAGAGGCAATCCCCAGAGGCCACTGTCTTGGACAGCTTTAGTGTACTTTCTGTTTATACAACATACATCCATATGTAGTAACAGCTGCTAGTTAACTACTTCTGGTCCTGCCCATTTTATTGTGAGCAATATTTGTGCTACAAGGGATGTACCCCTCAGTCCCCTGTGCACAAAAGAAAGCATGCATCCCAGAGACAATTTTGGACTGGCATGGCCACCCAGGGAGACCGCCAAGTCTTCTGTTCCTAACGGGAAGAAGGTGGGTACTGCAGGGTACAAGAAACTATATTGTTTGTGCCTGATGGGGTGGAAGAGCCGTGAGGAGAGGGAAAAGGTCAGCATTAATTTTCATTTCTAAGATTCCAAAGCTGAATCTATGATTAAAATTTCAGTCTTGGGTTCTGGCAGATATGCAGGACAGCAAGGACCCTCCATACAGATGGCTCAGAGTTCTGGGAGGTTTTAAGTTCAAAACAGTGACCTTGGCATTCAATAGCTGTGGCAAGTGTTAACAGGAAAGCTTTGGCACATGTTAAGGATCTCAAAAAGAGGGGGGAGGCGTACTGCTGCCAAAAGCTCTCCCTTTCGAACTCAGTTTCTCTCAGAAACTCAGTTTCTATTGCTGTTCATTAAAGCTGCTATTCCTACACCTGGAAAAAAAGAGACAAAGGACAGGGAGAGGATGAGGCTCTTCGTTTCAAACAACTGTTCACTTTTTGCATTCCCACCCCCAGGTTTTTGGCGGTACATTCTTAAGTGAAATAATTACTGACTATGCTTCCCAACTTGAGTTTGGTTTAGGCAGTAACAAAGGCTTTTTTGGCAACTGGGCTTAATCTAGAAACTGAAAACAATGCTCAGTGTTTCTTAAAAACAAACAATGTTCTTACTGTTTGTTAAGGGTGGTGGTTTTTTTGTCCTCTGGTGCTATTTTGAGTTCTAGCATGTCTATTGTACACAGGCTGGAGCGCTCACTCTGGTTGTTTACAACAATTTCCCTCATGTTGCCAGGCTTTTCTTCTGCAAAGCATAATTTTGTAGGCAACGTACAAAACAAGCTGCAGTGTAAATAAACTGAATGTGTGTGAAGTGTTGGCTCAACACCCCTCAAAATTGTCTCTAGCCCTAAAACCATCATGAGAGCATGAAACACGACAAGTCAAAAGCACAGTAGGTACCTACTTGGATTCAATGTTAAAGGATTGTTTCATTTGTGCAAATCTGGAATTGAAAAGATTTCTCTAATTTCAGTGCCTTTAGGATAGGCTCTGGTGGTTACCCAGATTTCACTCTGGCTCTGCTGAGCTCACTGCGGTCACAGCTGTTGTTGCCACCGACATGACTGAGACCACTCATTTCAGGGCTGGAGGAGGCTTTTTTGGTTGCAGTAGCTGGAAACTGGTTTTGTGGGGCAGCCATGCCGGACTGGCCGCATCTGGGAGCTAACAGGGGATAGAAGCGCTTTGTACCATTGTGCTTCCATGTTCTCCACAAAAGGCCTATCTAGCTCACTTGATGAACACCTGGGAGTGCCCTACGGTCATAGGACAAATCCAGTAGTTTGCTGAATTTTTTATTAAACTTTCCTGGGAGAGGGTTAAGCAATACAACATCTCACTGTGATGTGGGTTCTCTGGAGAAACAAGCAAAGAGTGAAGCAATGGGGAGTGCTCTTGTTATCAGTTCCCTCACCCTCAAAGATAGCTGGGTAGGGGGCTACAGCACAGCATCTCTCCAGCCATGTAATCCACCACACACACATCAGGCACTTCCACCAGCCGAGTCCTGCACACTGGTCTCCGCATCAGACACCACTTCTGCAAGGAAAAGAAGTTTTTAGAAGCATTGTTTGAAAGTTAAAAGGGAAAAAAAAGGTTTCCCAGCCCCACAGAAGAGTGGGGACAATGCAGGACTGGAAGAGAAGAATCTTCCTGGGCTAACAGCACACTATCAGTAAACCAGTTATTGATGGTGATAGTAGGCCAGCTCCTACAACATATCCCACAGTCGGTTCCCAGAAACTGAACAGGGTAGTTTATGTAGAACTTGAGCTGCTCTTTTCTAGCTGCTCCCTGACTGCAGCTCTAGAGAACGGTTCTGCAGGTGGCACGTGGATTCTGCATCATTAGCCCTGATGTGCTGCCAGGATTTGGGCTTCAAAGCACAGTGAAGTCGGTGCTTGTTAACTTAGTAAGCCACACTGAAGAACTTTTGTCTCCTTCCTTCAGAAATACCAAGATGAGACCAAGGACAGTTCATGAAGTGGTTCACAATGTGCACACACAAATTACTGAATGCTCCCACCCCACCCACCCCCATTGTAATACTTGCCAGCAAGCACCTTTTCTTGGCTAGGACCATCCCTTGCTAGCCATTTTTCACTGTATAAAATGCCTCCTGGAAGGTGCTGTAATAAACACAGCCAATCTATGTATCAAATACAGTGCCACAGAGGGTCAGTTTGTGGCTGGACAAACCTACTGCCTAGGCTGCTAGGGAAGGGTGAGTTGCACCTGATGCCAGTGATGCTGTTTTCTCATTGGGTTTGTCCATCATGTCACGCACATTTGCACATGCTGTGCTGGGAGTCACATATCATTCTCATCTCTTCAGCACCCACTTGTGCCTATGGCTTGTAGCCTAATCCTCCAACCAGCTGAAGCCAGTCAGCCACTGATGAGCAGACAAACAAATCCAAGGCAAAGCAAACTTAGCAGTTTACTACAAGTACTGATAGCACTGCTAGCAGAAAACTCCAGCTAGGATATCACTGAGGGATCCACGTATACTATGGGCACCATACACAACCTGGTATCAGAAGTCCATTATAGTGATTCTAAGCTGAACACTGGCAAGTCAGGAAAAGCCTGAGATAAGGCTCCCTATGCAACCTTAATTTGGCCTCCTTGTGTGCCTATGTCATATAAAAGTCTTTAATTACAGTCACATGCTGTCTTTAACCACTAGCCCTTTGTTTGACCCAGTGTACAGAATGGACAATACTCACTTAATGAGCAGCCAGTCACTATTTTATTTTTTGTTTGCTGCTTAGCATGTGGCCCCATCCTTTGTTTACCACATGCTTCTCAAATGCTGTTAAGAAAACCTAATGATTAAGTCCCTTGTTGGGTGCTTCTGTCCTGCCCATAATTAGAGTATTTGATTGTTTCATGAACATTAACGGCATTTATTTCCCTAACTCTATGGCATACTTATAATTTGGTGTGTGTATCCAACAAAGCTGAATACAAGTAATACCAAAAAAGATAAAAATAAGCATGCAAGGAAAAATTGTCCATAAGAGGGCCATACGTGAACTGCTGAGTATCTTCAAGTTAGAAGAGTGTGGTCTAGAAGACATCCTCAACCAGTCTACATGAAAAGGGCTGCTACTTTATGGATGCGTTATCCTGACCAGTGACAGCTCTAATTCTTATCTAGTGGGTATCTCAACCAAAAATTTGGTATGTGCATGCAAGTGTGTATGTGTAACACAAGGGAGATTTAAGAGATAAATATTGCACAAAACAGTACTTTTAAAAGAAATAAATCCTTGGAGCACTGAAGCATACAGTTATACTTTAAATTCTCCCTACTAGCTTCATGACCAGGCAGGAGCTTGTGTCATTCTCCTGTGTGCCCATTTTCACAGTTAGAGCTGTCACATGCTCATCCCTGCAAGCTTGGGGACAGCCACTGGAATCCTCACTGATGGCAACTGCACAGACATTTTCATTTGTTTTCATAACCACACTGGTGTAAAAGTTAGCCAAGAAACACAGCTCTTGTGAATGGGTGTCTCATCTCCTCCACATGCTAACATGTACACCCTCTTCTCAGCGTTACAGAAAAATCTAACTTGGATATGCCACCGCAAACAGAGAACACTGTCACATATTTAAGAGCTAGGAAATTTGTTACAAGTCATTATTAAAACAGAATGACAAAGTGAGGTATTAACAAGGCTTGTAAGTCTTTTTTCAGTGGTGCCCAGTGATAGGAATAGAGGTAACGGGCACAAACCTGAACGTAGGAAGTTCCAGCTAAACACGAGGAGGACCTTCTTTCCTTTGAGGGTGGCAGAGCACTGGAACAGGCTGCCCAGAGAGGTGGTGGAGTCTCCAACTCTGGAGACATTCCAAACACGCCTGGACGCCATTCTGTGCAACCTGCTGTAGGTGACCCTGCTGTGGCAGGGGGGTTGGACTAGATGATCTCCAGACATCCATTCCAACCCCTGTGATTCTGTGATGAATTTCTCACTAGGATGAATGCCACTGTCCCCAAGGTTAAGAGCTGCCCCAACTTGAACACACACTCAGACTTCGAGAGCAGTTGCTGAATGCCCAGAAGTAATCATCGCTGGAATTACCTGCCCCTGAATCTGAAATAACTAGGCTGTCCCCAAAAATGGTTACAGTTATGGTGTTTTGGTAGACTGTATGATCACACAAGCCATCACAGAAAGGAAGATGCCTTTCTACTTACCAGCTGCTTAAGAGATGGTTAATGGCACTGTCCAGTTTTCTGATGAGCTGGTGAAAAACTGTCCAGAACCACTGAGTTGTAGTGCATCTTAGATTGCCTCAAGAAAGAGGTCAGCTGCACTGTGACACCTAACGTTAGAATTAGGGCTGCTGCCAGTGGGATTTCCCAAACAGAATATGTACATATGCTATGTGGAACACATGCAAGATAAATTCAAAACTTCACGGACATCTCAAATTTTCTGGAAGGCTGCAACCAGACCCTGTGTTTCCTAGAGGTGTCAGAGGCATTGTGCGTACTGCATGGCTGATCTGCCCATGTGCTGGATATAGCTGACTTTGACCGAAAGAAGAGATGTTTTGTTAAGCTCAAATTAGCATGGACTCTTTGGCGCATGTTCGCTCATGTTAGTCCCGTTTTTTAACCATAATTCTACTCATCTCCCCAAATGCATGCTGTAATTTACTTTCAATATGCACTTTCCCACTTCTGTGGAAAGCCAAGGGAGATGCTTTGCCTCTAGAAAGGAGGAAGCTTTCCAGGAAGGAATTGCAGTGAAATGCTCGAGGAAGCCATCGGCTTGCCAATTGGCTTGCCAACCTGAGGATTTCAAAAGGGAAAGAGAAATGGATTCCGCCTCCTCCCTTTTCTTTACTAGTAAGTCTAAAAAAAGAAACTTCTAATCACAGCGAGACACTGATTTTAAGTCTATCACTGAATCATTCTCCAGTTTTTCAGTTGTAAGAGCTACCTAACTAGCAGTGACATAGTAAAAGAACTTTATTTCTCGAGATACCACTTGGTATGGTTAAAGAATACAGTAAAACTGAGACTAATTTGCTGTGAATGCTGGTGCACTAGACCATGAGGTTGTGTGTCAGTAGAAAGCTGCATATGACACACAGATTACAGGCTACTTTTTACTGTCAAATTCAATCCTTCATTCAAATGAATACATTGTCAGAACCCTAATTATTTCTGTTAGAAATGCTGCAGCTTGTTAAAAAAGGGGCATAAAGTCTTTCTCTGTAAATTCTTGATCATTGCATTACAATTCCAAGCCATTTGTGAAATATTCCATCATTTAATTTACAGCCTGTTTCTCTCTATGTGGGCTCTGATTACAGAATCATCAATCATTATACAGTGTTAGCCCTGTGATGAACCGTGCACTGTTTTTTTTAGCTCTGGCCCCAAAAAAATGCCATTAGTTTCTTCCTCATTATCTCCTGTTCCTCATAATTGCTGACAGGCAAACTGGAGAATCTTGCTTTTTCAGGAGTGGGAATTTGGGGTAGATTCAGTAACTATCCTTCTGGCCTCATCTAGTGCTACCAAGTTTTATGGACAGATTTTAAAATTCTTCATTATCAAGCAAATATTCTGTGTATGCATTAGAAGCTGCTTTCCTGATTGTAACTCTGAATGGAATTCAAGTTTGATCAACGGAAAAATTTCAACAGGCCCAGCCCCTGCTGGTACATGTCTACATGCAAAACTTGTAGCTTAATTATGCTTTGACGGAGCAACTGCACCAAAATAATGATATTTCTTGCCATTGCTGGCATCTTCAGGCCAGGTCAGCATACCAGAATCAAGGTGGCTGGAGCATAATTAGAACTCAAGGACTAGAGGTCTGCGTTTTTTTAACTCGAATGGAAATGCTGACAGCTGAAAGATGTTTTAGCTACAGTGTGACTTGTGCTAGAAGCTGTGTAAATCTGTAAAGGTGATGTGATCCCACTGGAGCACAGCCCAAAACAAGTATGTGGAAACACTGGGTCTGCTAAGAAGAGTTGGAGGTGGCCACCAGGGTCACACTGCAGGAAAATGTCCATTTGAGTACAAAAACAAAAGCCAGGTTTTTAACAGTTTATAATTATATAAATCCTACAGCGCAAGATTTGCTACATCCCTGAGCAAGTAATGACGCAGGGGCAACCTTGCATTGCTGGGTGGCAGTTCAGATACTGCCTTTAGTGAAACCTTGCCCTAGATTTAACAGCCCAAGGCTACAGTATCTTTCCTGCCCAACATCATGAGCACCAGGTGGAAGTGATCAGTGGCTCACAGCTCAGGCTGATAGGGCTTTTGGAGTGAGAGTAGCTCTGGTGACCACATTCTTTGTAGCTTATTGCTGTGAGGGTAGCACAGCAGTGACATATCTTTCTTGTAAGATTTTTATGCCACCACCTTTGGTTTTGTGCTGCTAATGCCAGAGTGTTTGTTATGTATAGCAGTGAATGCCCTGGCTGATCCACTGGTTTCATTGGTGGGAAACTGCACCTCAGAGGACAATATAGGTCTCTGGAGTGCAGGTAAAGATACTGAGTAGGAGAGATCTTCAAAGATTTGCCTAGGAGAAGTCTCTGAAATACTATGAAAAAAATCATATCCTTTGCTGTGCATGGATTGGGGAGTACAACAGCCAAATCCTGAACTGGGAGCAACTTCCCCATAGAGAAACTACCATCAAGGTCTATTTGGGGTTTTTTTGAGCATTACTTAATACTTTCTACTTCTCTTACCTATCATGTCTGTGTTGGTGGATCTGGATTTTCTGTGAACTAAGAGCTCTGAACACTTTTGCTTTTATTCTTTTGAGAAAGTTGATTTAGTAAGTTTCTTTAGTTTAATAAAGAATTCACCGCGATCATCCATTTTCTGAAACCAAACCCAGCTTTGGAGATTAACTGCTGTTCTCCTGAAGTGATTGAAAGAGAAGTCTACAGCTTGACCTGGCAGCAACACAAGGCTTTTGGGGTCTGTTTGCTCCCAGAAATTTAACCTAGTATTTTTGTAGGGTTTATAATTTCCTGTCTCATACATCAAGATAAAATAATACTCCTTGTCTTAAGAAATTTTTGGGAAGGAGAAAGAGGCTGATCACCTTTCTTAGAGAAAATCTAAAATTTGTCATTCCAGGATCCTGCTTTATTATTCGAGGTTGTGTTCAATGCACTGACAGAAGTAATGTGATAAACATCAATATAAGATATTGTTTAGCAACATGGTATTTCTTACTAACATGAATGAAAATAAACCCCAAATTGGCAATACTCCTTCAAAAAAGCTTAACTCCTGGTTTTACTTCTCCATTACTGCCTAGTTCTATTCACTGAAATAAATGAGCCACATAAGGCCCTGTTTCCATGCGGGATTTCTCTAAATGAACACGTTTTCATGATTTAGATGATGATAATGGTGATGCCCTGCTCCAGCTGGAGTGACAGAAATACACAAATGGAAGATATTTTTGTGCCTAGACCACCATACCATACCAATACTGTACCATCATTACCCATTGGAAAATCTTACCTGTGTGACAGTTTTGCAGTGAGAAGTATAAAACAGCAATGAATTTGCTAATAGTTGTTTTATTTTTAAATGTAAGCTATTCAGAACCACTGAGCTCTGACTACACAAGAGCATTTTACCTGTTAAGTATCTGCATTTCAGAAAAAAAATACATCTTCAAACTGCGGGCAAGAAGAGCTTTAAAACCCAAACATTCTAGTGGTCAGGAGTCCCTAGAGAAGACTAGGGACTACAAGTATAAAAGAAAGCCTCTGTAAGTGGCAACATACAATGTGGCTCATGCTGATGGCCTTAACTGGAAAACTAGAAATTACAATGACGGATGTCTCCAATGTTTCTAGATTTCACTGCATGTATTTTGTGATTACGTCATAAAAAATAAATACCCATCTATTTCTAGTACCTCTCCTTCTGAGTAACTCAAAGTTGAGGCATGTGTCTGGGACAGGAAGATTATTTTGTTACGTTGCAGTGGAACTGAGAGAAACCTTTACAAGAAAACAATACTGAGCAGATGATTTGAAGAGAAATTATCCCAGTCTAAAAAGCATACTTGTCACAAATACTTCAGTCAGACTTAACAGCTAAATGAGGTCTCTATGTGTTACCTGCTAACTGGCAAAGAGGTTAATGGAGACACTGGCATGAAAAAACTAAAAGGCACTGCTGATCTGACGGCACCTAAGGTTTTAGTGTTGCCCATTCTCTAATCCTCGTGGGCAAATGAGACATATGGCCACATCAGGACATGTAACTGGGACCTCCCTATTTTAAAACCACCAGCCTCTTTCTGCTCAATTGAAGAACAGTTTCTGTTAATCTTGCCTTGGGAAGGAAAGTTTTATTTGTTTCTCCTGTGAAGAGGGAGATAATACATAGGCATTTGCAACGCATTCACCCAAAATAAAATCAAAGAGGTGAAGGAGGGTTGCATTCAAGGATTAAAACCACAAACAAACGTGTTTATGTATCTCAAAGAAGCAACATATGAGGAGAGAGAAGTTTTGAATTTAGACGCTTTTGAATGAGGTGGAGAAACAAATAGCAATAAAAAGCAGAACTACTGAGGTATTATCCATTCAAAGGCAAGAACACACATGAAAATTACTACTAAATCCATTGTCACAAATGTCTTTGAGATCAGTGAAGCGGAGATATTTAGTGAGTTGGCATGGCTCAAAACCCACTAATCTCCATGAGCAGACTGAGATTCAAAGCAGACCAGAGAGCAACCCTTTGTTAATCATAATAAAGAATTTGCTGTATTCAAATGAAGTCACAGCAAAGTGGATGCGTGCCAGTGCAGCACCAGTGTTCCAAGAGAAAGGCAAGCTAGGAAATTATAGACCCTTCATCTCAATGTCTGCAATTTGCAAAATAAAGACTACAACCGAGGAGTAAGTTTGCAAAATGCATCTGCAAACGGAGTATCATTCTCTGTAATCTACTTGCAGATAACTAGCAGGGATAGATGGTGTCGGTTAACTAATCTCCTTTCTGAAAGAACTATGCAATATTTTAGTTATTAAACTTAAAATACTCAATAATTCATGTGACAGGCTGCTCACAAAATGCTTTGTGGCAGAAGAGGTTAATTCTCCTCTAAAATCTGTGTCTGTTACTCTGTAAGAACAGCTTCATGCTACGGTAGGAAAATGGTAATCTAGGTCCCAAGTCTCCTAAATTTGGGTTTTGCAGACAGCTGAACTTGTGAGCAGCATGACAGGCAATGTGACCACAAAGACACAGAAAGAAAATGATCCAAACTTTTAACAAGAGCTGTATCAGGTATCTTCAGGACACTTACCTGTGCACGTGTAATTATCCCAAGCCTCTTTCAGAAGGGTGTAATGTCAGTTTGATTACGTACTTCTCCCCTGTCCCAGAAACTGCCTGCCTGTGAAGAAGAGTGGTGTTCAAGGGAAAAATGTGAGGAAATAAATATTAGAAACAAAATTCTTGGCTTCATCGACATCTCTGCTATCATTCACTGCCCCAGGGCTACCCTCCCATTGCTACTGCTTCATCCCCCCGGCCTCCCACTCCTCTTCTGCTGTCCCTCCTCTGTGAATTCAGCCATCCTCTGCCCATTCTTGTTGCTCCTTCTCTATGCTGTTTCCCTGAGCCGCCTCACTTGGACTTTGTTTTCTGCTTTGAAACTGTGTTTATCTAAGTAACATGTTCCAAATGACTAACTCGGACAAGGCAGTAGATGTTTCATTAAACTGCAGCTCAAGTAAAACTCATTATCTTGCCATCTACACCAGACTTGTGCATTGTGTTAGCACCTTCTGACCAAACACCTTTAACACCAAGAGGAGGGAAAGCTTCCAGGAGGACTAGGCTTGGCTTCTCCCTGTGCTCTCTCTCCTCTTCCCGACAGCCCCCAGACTTCCCACCACCCTGCTGCGGCTCTGTTCCTCCCACAGCAAAGCCTGGAGTAGCAGTTCATTCATATTTTTAAAAAAGAAATGTTTATACACAAATAAGTTTCTTCTATAAAGACTGGAAAAGAACCCTTTGTATTTAGTAACACTTTCAGTACCCACACGGTTTTCTTTTCGCTTACACAAATCATAGGTTAAAATACAAGACACCTCTACCAAAGGAAGCCAGCAAAATAGAAAAGTTCTAGTGTTTCTGAACAAAACCCAACCATTTAGAAACCAAAAATTAATTAAAAGAACTTATAAATTCAAGCTAAAACATTACACTTGAAAAAATAATCGCAAGAAAACACTTAAAACACTGCCAATTCAAAATTCAGTTTTTCAATTTTACTAGATCTTCCCTCTCAAAACAAAACCAAAGCCCTAACCAACAGCCAGAGAAATAAATGAGATTTAATATGTGAAATTCAAGAGCTTTTGCTATTTCCAGGGGGGTGGGGTGTCTGTGTGTATTGCAGTTGAAGAACTGAACTTGCCACAGCAATTTGTTGCGACCTTGACTGCATTTTATACTGTGTTCCACCCCAAACCCACAATACGTTTAATATTACATGCTTACATTTGTATTATGTCTGTAAAACAGGTAACTGCTGGAGTACAAACTGTCTCAACCTAATTCAAGTCATAGGTTCCCAGTTAAGTCAATTTTAGCTCAACAACCATGAGGTGTGACTGAGCCAAGGTTGGGTCATTTTATGCATTTGCTGATTTCTGAGCTGCTTATTTGTATGAAGTTTCCAAACTTTTTTCCCCACAGAAGAAGATTACAAAGGTTTTAGTTGTTTTTTTTAAGGAAGCTGAAAGCCTTACACAATCCTCCGATTTCAGTAATGGGGGCTTTAAGATGTTTATTCATAACCGACTGTAAAACTGATCATTGCGGAGACCGTATCTCAAAAGCGAAACGGAGCGGGGAAAGCAGTTTGCAGGGGGGCGGGGGGCCGGAGCCAGGCCGCCCTCCGCCGCCATCGCGTAGGAAATACGCAGTTACTAATAACGGCGGGACGGCAGCCCCAAGCAGCCGCATCCCCCTCCCTCTCGGCAGCCCAAGCTTTAACGCCTCCCGTTCCGAACGACCGGAGGGGAAGGTGCCGGGACCGTCCCGCCGCCTGCAGCATAGCTCTGCCCGCTCTCCGCGCCGCCGCGGCCCTGCGGGGCGCCGCCGCCGCCTTCCCCTCAGCGCGGCGGGCACCGCCCTCCCCTCAACGCCCCCCTCTCCCCCCCGCGTTGCTGCGCAACGAGCGCCCCGCCGGCGGCAGCTGGGCCGCGGTGCGGTGGGCGGCCGGGCGGACATGGCGGACCCCGCTGACAGGGCCGCACATGTTTACGGGCCGCGCTCTGCCGGCAGGAGGAGGAATCTGAGGCAAAAGCCGAACAGGATCGCGGGCGGGAGCACGGAGCAAAGGCTGTGGGAGCTCGGCGGGCCCTCACGCACCCAGGGTCAGCTCATCCTCGGTGTAACGGCAAAGGGCCTCTTTCTGGAGGGTAAAAGTCCGTTTTCCAAACGAGTCCTCTTTAGTTGTGGCTTTCCAGGTCCGTGAGGGTTTTTTTGGTTGGCTGATTGGGATTTTTTTATGGAGGAGAGCAGGGTGAGAGAGGCAGGAAGAAGTCAGCCGGGTTTCTCCGTGGAGAACCGGGTAGTTCGTTCCCGAAAGGGGACAGAGGAGAAAAGCAGAACAAAAAATTTACAGATGTCTTTTTCACCTTTTTTTTTTTTAATTAGGGAAAAACAGGCCATCAAAACTCTCAATTTTTTTGAAGACTCCTAAGGAGTTGACTGGAAGGAGCACCTCTATCAGGAGGACTGGAAGGAGAAACTTCCATCAGGGAGCTTCCCTGAAAAAAAACTACCCAAGGCAAAATTAGCTTTAATGCACCCTCGGTACTCGCTAGAAAATAGGAACATGTACAACACGGAAAATGGCTCCTAAGTCTCAAGCTAGTGACCTGGCTGTCAGCTGATTAATGAAAAAATCTTCGAGATGTGGATGATGCTAAAGTTACCTGGCTATCTGGTGTTTCCCTTAAATTTTGGTTACAGTGGTATTTACTTAAAGAGCCTTTAGGGTTAATGTTAGTGTGGTATGCAAAACAGAAAAATGCAGAGTGCCGTTTTCAAAGCAGAGTATTCATCTCCAACATTAAGAATTTATGCAAATAAAACTATACTATCTTATGATAGGTAGCAAGATGATCAAAATTGTACCCATTGCTTAATTTATTGCAGTAAATATTTTTATTGCTGGCATTGACTGACAGCTATAAAAATTTTTTCTTGGTTCCAAAAGATTTACAGTGGCGTTTCCATGTAAAAAGTGAGTCTGTAAGTACTGTTTTATGTGGTCCTGTAATATTTATGTTTTCCTGAGTGCCTGATCTAATTTGTTCATTTTGAAAGGAACAGCTAGTTATTTTCTTTGTAATTGCTACCTCTGCAAATTCAGGCTTGACTCTAAGGATCAAGCTGAGTTCTGACACTTCACTCAGAAAGAGGAAGTTGACATGCCAGTCGTGCATTTTTCTTAATACACATTTAATTTACAGAGGAAGTTCCTCCTAAATTGAAACAATTAATACACAGTTACTTAAAATAATACTTCAATTATCATCTTTCCTTTTCTATATCCTTCCTTTAATTCCGGTGTCATTTTAGGGGTCGTTATTCACCATGTTGCTGTTACCACATATGAGTGAGCACAAACAACTTTGAAACTCCCCCAAATCGGTTTTCTTTATGTAAAAAAAAACAACAAAAAACATTTCTAGTATGTGCTCAAACATTTGCATTGCAGAGGCCTATGCTTTCTGTGTTTCTGCCCTCAGTGTAGACCGATTATGTTTTTTTGTCCTGTGCTGCTTTTGTTAAGGAAAAGTGTTTCCCCTCTCCCCCCGCCCCAGTGTCACTCTAGGCTAATTAAGCAGGAAACTGTTAAGTCTTACTTTTTTCAAATTCATCTGTCTTTCTCAGAATAGTTAATATGAAAAAAGGGGAACTGTAATCATTGTATTAGTACTAGCATGAAACTCCAATGAGTTGACCTGTTTTTTTGAGAAACAGCCTTTTAAGAGACATAAACATGTAAATTGCGTGAAATTACTTCTTGACAATAGCAAAAACTTTGGGGAGGGATTTTAAAAAAGCCATACAGTTCTGTTTGATGTTCATTCTCTCACAGTCCAAGGGTGGACTATCCAGTATTCCTTTCCATATCAGTAAGATTATTCAGAACTAGTAAATGTTTCAGAGCAGTAACTGAAAAGAGTAATGCTTAATGGCTGATGCATTTTGCCGCTTCATTCCAATGCATGGCTGGGACTGGAACCTCCTCCAAGTAGAAGGCGCAGCCTTGTCTGCAGGGTGGCATTTCACTGCACAACAGCTAGACGCAGAAGTGACCTTGTGCTCCCCGCTCAGTTGATGAGTGGGGCAGAGGCATTTCACAGAAGCGACGATTTCGCTTACTGAGAAGGGGGTCGGAAGGTTGCCACCTCTCCTTTTGAGCAGCATCTGGTAGACAATTTTCTGCCTAATATTGTCAATCATTTCCTTGTTCTTGAAGGTGCCTGACTGTCCTCCCAGCTGGAGTGAGAACTTCAATGATCACTATAAAGCAAAACAAATGCAAAGTTTACAAAGGGGGTGTGGAGGAGGCAGGTCCCCAAATAAAGAAGTTGGCAGGGGCTCAAAATGCCTGGGATTATGAGAGAAGTGGAACACACGCATGGTTACTGCACATCCTGGTTTCAGTACTAAAGCTCAAACAAATACATTTGTTGCACACTAAAAAGTGAAAAGTGAATGACTACTCGAGCAGGTTATGTTCAAAAAAATGTGATTAAATGCACAGAACATTGAGAGTTCCTTTGCTTCCTATGGCTGCTAGAGTTTTTTTAAAGGCATCAGTCTGGGAGGAGGTAGGAGCAGAGGGGATCTTGCCTCTAGTGATAAAACGCTAGCATTCACGGACAAGGGGAAAAAAGATTCAGAGACTAAAGAAAATAAATCGAGAAATGTATTCTTTCCTTGCAGGCACATCAGAAAAAAAAAAAAAGAAGGGAAAAGAAAAAAAAACAAAAAACAGAGCTAGCCGAGGCAGGATTCTGGGTGGTCCAGCAAAATGTACACTGCAATGTATCTGCCTGCTCCTGTGAGGCAAACTAAAGGACATCCGTACTAGTGCTCGTTAGCTGTGACTAGTGCTTGTTGCTGCTGGCACCTGCATTGCTGAGTGATCGATCCTGATGGAAGCAGCTCCGGGACCAGCATGCGAGGTGATTACAGAGTAGTGCCTCCCAGAGCATTATGGAAGAATCTCTGCTTTTCAAAGCAAAAGGGACCCTTTCCCCAACGTGGTGTCAGGCAAGCTTTGCCTGCAGTCACAATCACAGTATAAAGTAGCAGCAGCTGAATGGAACAAAATGTCAAACAGATCAGTAAATAATTATATTTAAAATGAGAGGAATACTGAACTGAGAGATGGACTGTATAAAATGTTTGGAAAAAGTATGTATCATAAGAGAAGTCCACCAGACATTAATCAGTATAGACTAGTTAAGGGAGTGCCAGTGAAAGCTAGATTTTTTGCTGCGGCTAGTGCACAGAGCTGCCCAGTGGATTTACAGAAAGAAATTAGGCAATAATTATTCATAAGATGAACTGCAAAGCTGTCACTGTAATTCACCTTCACAGATTGTTCTAGAAGAACTTCTGGAAGGAGATATATATGCTTATATATACTTATCATTTGAATTATCTTGTATGTCTTTAGAGAGAGAGACATTTCTTTTTTGGAAATATGAGCTGATGGCTAAAGTTAGAGGCAAAGAAGCATCTGAAACACTTCTGTGTTGGAAAGCTGTATACACAAAGGGAATGTGAATGTGCACATTAACTTTTAATAAGCTTGGAAATCATTGACATGTAAACAGTTGTTATTACAGCCAGAGCCTGTACTTTCGTTAGAGGCATGTTATTCTGTAGTACAATCATGAGATATCTCTGTTTAGCTAAGTGTTACCATATTACCCCATATATCACAAGAATTTACTTGATGTCAGGACGTGGCTATGGGCCAGAATTGTTCAGCAGTTCACCCCAAGAGTGCTAAGACTGAGTCTCAGGGAAAAAATGTTGATGGGCGATAGTGGCTTATGGCTTGTGTTTGACTCTTAACTATTTGTGAATGTAAAGATACTGAAGAGGACTGTATCTAGGTGTCCCTGACTGTCCTTAGAAAACTTTCTTCATAATTTAACTCCCCTGGGAAGCACTGGGAGGGTAATAGGGGTTCAGCTTCAGCTCCATGCATACTGCAAGTCAGACAGACTGGAAGAAATGGAACAAACAGTCATTTCTATCTTTTGTTTGTATCAAATATTGTGAGAGAAGTTATTCTTACTACAGCTCCAATCTGGCTTGCTTGGGAAGTGCTAGAAATCTTTAACCAATCTGTTGTAGAGTTGTCAACACTGGCTTCTCATTGCATGTGATAACCCAGCAGGAGTAAAAAGCATTAGTAGCTCAGATTACTAATCAAAAGTCAGTATTCTTCTTTAAACTCCTTCCCAGGATTGCCCTGCCCATCAGCCCAGTGAACTCTGGACTCCCATTTGTTTCTCTCCTGATCCCAAAACTATTTTGCCTCCTCTCCCTCCACCAGAATTTGGTTACACTCTTCCTCCGTCACCCTGCCCAACTTTTCCAGGGCTCACCTGCTGACCTGCTCTGCTTTGAGACCTGAGGGGCCATGACCTGCCGGAGTCCTGGAGGAGAAGAGGCAGCATCCTGGAGAATGGAGCAACCTCCTGCAGGCAGGCAGGCAGGCCTGGGATGTTTTATGTGTCCCGAAGAACCTGTCTGAGCCTCTTTTCTCTGCCTCCTGCCACCATGCTCCCAAACTAGAGAACCCAGCTAGTAATTTTTGAAACAATTGTTGTTGAACTGACAACTAAAAGCTTCATTATTGGTTAACAATCTCTGCTTTCATGTTCACTCACCAAAACCTCAGGGCAAGAGGCGTCAAGTCAGCTGTATGTTACAGCCGGTCCCAGAACTAACCTGACGAAAGGGCTGAATACAGAGTTCAAATAAAGGCTGAAGTGTGATGTGTCATGGAAGTTAACAGACACGTCTGTGCAAGCCCAACTATCCTTTATCATCACTATTTTCTACAAGAGATCCTTTGGTCTCCATTCTGTTGTTTGCGGTGTTCATGCTAGCACATATAATCCAGTTCAGTGATAACACATTCGGTGTATATAATTTCTAATTTTGATTCTGTTCTTGCTACAATTAAAACATACAGACCTTTGAAAACCTCAGGGAAGTCTCTCAACATTATCCCAGTATGCAGCAGATAGGAACGGGACCTTCAGTAATGTGATTATAATTCAGATAACTGTGAACACAGGCCACTACAGAAGATCACAATTATATTTAGGTGGTATTCAAATGATACAAAATATTTCAAATAATTTTTATACTAGGAGGTATTTGAGTTATTCCATTTCTATGCTCTTGAGGTACAAGTATGAAGGAACTGAGAATACCATTTAACCTCATGGTGGAATTCATGTTTAAGGCAAAACTCAAGCATAACATTTTGTCAAATCGAAACCTTAATTCTGAACATTCAGTTTAGATATAAAACTAAAAAACATTTATTCTTTGTTTTTTTCTTCCCTAAATCTATCCTTTATCCAACATGAGCTTCAAAAAACCATGACTGACCCACTCAACCAGCTATCAAGAAGCTAAATACCCATACAGTAGCAGGAAAAAAGACGGGACCTCTCATGGCAATGTATACCGGGGGCTCTGGCTGCTGTTGTGCTGTGAGATGGGCTGCCCCGACATTGCAGTGCAGCTGAGCAAAGTTGCGGTAAAACATCTGGAAACGTCACTTTTAGATGTGTGGGGAAATCCTACTGGAAGACCTGATATACCAGCATTTGCCAGAGATTCTGTTGTGGATCTTGTCCGGAGATGCAGTGTCTGGAAACCTTGAAAGAACGAATGAAATCAACTGGTTTGTGGGGTTGGGTTGAGAAAATTGAAACAACTCTGTTAGACAGGAAAATTAACTTCATTATTTAAGAATGGGTACTGTATTATCTATAATTTCTTGCATAGAAAGCACTGCATGCTATATTCCAAAATGAATAAATTTCATTACTTTTTGACAGGGACAAATTAACCTAGTGTTAGAGGTGAAGCTTGGCCCCATGCTGACATATTATGTGGACCTTTGGCCCGTTGGCATGTCTCTAAAACAGAATGTGTGAGGAGAAAGGTACTAAACACTGAAAAGGGAATTACTGTAATTCACTTCTAAATGGAAAAGAATATATGTATAGGGCTCAAAAATAACATGTAAATGCAGACCAAACTTATTTGTAGAGGAAGAGGTGAGGAAAAGCAAGTGGCAACCTGAAGTAAAACTCAATCTCAGGTGGCTTTAGTAAATGGTATAGAAGCCTATGATAAATTTAAATGGTGACTGCAATAACTTAAAACTCTGTTTGGAAACTATTTGCATGTAAAAAACTTTTCAGGAAGGTATTTAAAGCTTAAAGCGCAGAAGTACTACAATGTAAACTGGAAATTATTTCCCTAACCGTGCTGGATAGTTTTCTCCTCGACAGGCTGTAGATAGCTCTGCTATCTCAAAATTATCCCAGTCTCTCCTCAGCTTTTTTCCCCAAAAGTTCCGTTTTTTCCATTTATGTTTTTTGGGGAGAGGTGAAATCATTTCTTTTCACCCAGGCCCGAGACAGCCTGTCCCGCATGCGGAGGCTGCCGGGCACCCCGGCCCTCCTGCCATTTGAACAGACTGGACGCCGGCGGGGGTGCGGCGGCAGGGGCGGGCCGGCACCCCGCTCCCCTCGGCCCACCCGGGGCGAGGCAGGCGGGCGGCGGAGGCCGGCGCCGCTCCGCAGGGAAACCCGCCCCCTCTCCCCGCGGCTGCGGGCGGAGGCAGCGCGGCCCCGCGCAGCGTCTGGCGGAGCCGCGGTCGGCGGGAATCCAGTCCGGGTTTTGGTGCCGGGGACCAGCGGCGGTGAGGAAAGGCGAGCGGGAGCGGACCCCGCGCCGCGCCCGACAGCCGGGCCGGGGCGGGCAGGCCGGCGGAGGAGGAAGAGGGCGGCGGGAGCAGGTGGGCGAGCGGCGGGGCGGCCGCGCCCGCGGGCCCCCATGGCCGCGGCTCGCCCGCCGCACACACCCACCGCCGCCCCCCGGTGAGCGGCGCCGCCGCCGCCCCTTGGGCTCGGCGCTGCCGCTGCGCGCCCGCGGCGGGGCCGCTGCCCGCAGCCGGGGCTGAGCGCGGCGGGAGGCGGGCCGGGCCGGGCGGGCGGAGGCACCATGCAGGCGCGGCGCTTGGCCAAGCGCTCCAGCATGGGCAGCCGGCGGCTGAGCGCGGGGCCGGCGGCCGCGCAGGGGGACGGGGTCCGGCCCCCCAAGCCCGAGAGCGCCTGGAGGCCGCCCCGGCGGGAGGGCTCCGCCGCGGCGTTGGAGGAGGAGGACGAAGACGAGGACGTGGTGGTGGAGGTGGAGGAGGAAGAGGAGGAGGAGGAGGGCGGCCTGGGAAGCCCCCCCCCGGCGCTGACCGGCCACGGCAAGGGCCCCCTGCGGGGGAGCCTGAAGGTGCGTCCCGGGAGGGCGAAGGCGGGAGCGGGGCGGTGGCAGCAGCCGCCCGGCTCGGCGCGGTGCCGGCGGAGGGGCCCGGGCGGGGGTGCCGGGCCGGCGGGGCAGGCCGGGCCGGCCAGTGCCCCGGGTCGGGGGAGCGGTGGGGGCGGCCGCTGTGCCCCGCCCCGGCCGGGCGGCCTGCGGCTGGCGGCGGGGCTGGGAGCGGGCTGGCGGCGGGGCGGCCCCCGGCGCGGCTCGGGGGGGGCCGCAGCGGAGGCCAGGGGCGGATGGGCCCCCGGTCAACAAGTCCCAGAGGAAGCGGGTGCCCGCTGCGGCCCGCCGGGAGGGCGGCGGCGGGCTGGCTGCGGGGGCTCCGGAGCTCCGGGGGCGGCCGGTGCGGGCAGCTGCGCGGCTAAAAGGGGGCGTGCGTGGGGAGTCACCGGTGTCTGAAGTAGTTTGAGTACTGAGAATAAAGACTTTCCTGGGTAAAGTGCGCGGCAGCAGGGCTGCGGGGCGGGGGGGGGGGGCGGTGTTCAGCCTGGCTCTGTTTTGCAGAGAGGTTTTTTTCCAGACTAGAGTCGCGCCTACGGGGTGTGTGGGTGACAGGGTGCTGGGCAGGGCGCTGGAGGGCTCTGGCAAGGGGGGCGGGGGGCGGCCGTGGGAAGGAGACCTGCGTGGGCGATTTGTGAAAAGTTTCTGTATGCAGCAATAGCGTGCAGAGGCCGGAATCAAATCCCATGGAAGTGTGCTGGGGCAGTCCTCTGAACTTGGTGCATTTTGGAGCAACCTGCTGGACACTTGCAGGCTGAAATCCTGCAGACTTAGGCTTTGGTAACCAGGTGCAGGTATTTACCCTCTTGGGAAGAATATTTCTAACCATCATGACCTGCTCAGTTTTTGCTTTCACTATTTATACTTTTTGAGTACTATAAACTAAATAAAACTGTTACAATTTCATACTTTAAAGAATTTATCTTTGGTTTCTGTATATTTCTTTAGGGATTGTTAGTGTAAGAGTACATAAAGCTTAATCTAAGGGTTCTTCCAAGTAATTTTAAAGCAACGGATTAAACGTGAGAGAATTGGGTATAAAATGAATGCAGAGGTCGAACGGCAAAACTGTGGGAGGGTAATAGGGCTGACACAATCTGGCTGTGGTTTGTCAAATGGGATTCCTGCCAAATGGAGAACTGGCGTGGGGTCAGCAGCATTTGACTCCCAGACCTGGCCTTCCGAGTTGGGGTCCAGGAGCAAAGGGAATCGAGGGAGTGTCCACTGCTTAGAGAAGGCATAAATTGCTGCGGTGTTCAACACCCTCCAGAACAAGAGAAGTCCTGAAGAGCTTCAGAATTTAATCAGACTTGAAGGCACTTGGTCCGGGTGCTGGTTTTGCAGTATATTCTATCCAGATAATGCAATTAAAAAGCAGCAGTTTTGGTGTGTGAAACAGGTAGAGATGATGCACACGTACACTTGATGTCAGTGCCATTGGGTGGAATGGCATTTTAAAGCTAGAGGTTTCACAGGCTCTTCACAAGGTCACTTCCATGGCGCACGTGTGATGCATGCATGAATGCATCATAGGGTCTGCAGTGGAATTAATACTTTAAAAAGTGCCTGAGAACGTGGTCCACTAGTCAAGATGAAAAAAAGTACCTGCACCATCAGGTCTTATAGCTTTGTTGTCCCCACCAGCAAGAAGTACACTGTGTTGCACCACTGCTGGTCTGGTTTTGACGCTCACGCTTAAGTGTGGGGGTAGAGAGAGAGGAAGAAGTACTTTATAAAGGCAGATCTTATTTCTTCAATTTCTAAAGTCTTAGAAGGCGAGAACAGGTATGACAAAAAGGAGAGAGAGAGAGAGAGAGACTGCTGGTCATGGGGAAGATAGAAAAATTGCTTCTTGTAAAGAAGCTGTAGCCATGCAGGTGTCCAAGCGGAGGACACTGGAGAACACTTTTGTGGTTCTCTTTTCCCTCTGCTGTTCTAACACAGTGCTGGAAGAGGCGCGAGCGTGGTGTGTGTAGCTGATGGGTAGTGATAGGATAGCCAGAGAGACCTTTGAGAGCCTGTAAAGCCTTGTTGAGATGTGCTGGTATTCTTATTTTGTCAGAACTTCTTCATTCATCTGTATGGGAAAACAAATAACACCAAGGTGGTGATTATACAGACTCATTTTGCACGTGAAACCCTTTTCTGTGCAACCCATACTTGCGGCTTTGGCTGCATCTAGATTTCCAGCCATTTGAAATTACATGAAAAAGAATAAATAGCGTAATTACCAGTACTTTGTATTGAAGCGTGGATTAATTTGCAGTCTTGTTTATTTCATCTTTTGTATGGAGCTTGGTTCAGATACCACAAGCAGCCACATTAGTACTGTGCTGCGGTTAATTCACTCTGTAGAAACCCCTCTTTTGAGTGATATGGAGAGAAGGTTATGAAGTAGGGTCTGTCAGCAGTCTGCGATGCTGAGTTTTCTGGTACTTGGTAAGCAAGCCCCACTGCAAGTCGCAGAGCTACGCTAATTTGCCTGTAAACCACAAGAGTGCTGTGATTGAGGATTTGGGCTGGTAACGAACGTGGGCTTGTAATAACTTGCCAACATGTTGCAATGTTTTCCCTACTGTTATAAGTGGTAAAGGGGTTAGTGCTTTCTTCTGTTCAGCCCAGTTGAGCTGCCCTTCACCTCCAGCCGGTTTTCTGTCCCCAGGCTCAGCGTATGGACACAGGACATTTCTAACCCAGCTGTGTATGGGGGCTGCTCCTGTTCCTCAAGCATTGTGTTTCCGTGGTCTCTGCCTTTTACCTTACCATAAGCACACATGAAATTAGCCATTCCAGATATTGGCTTATGTGTGAGCACTTTTTGGTAGTTCAGAAGGATTAATTCCCCACGAATAGATTTGTTTCTGCAAATATGTGGCTCCCAAAATAATGAGAAATGAGCAGATGAAGAGTCTGAAAACTAAAGACCCAAAGAATTGTCCTGTGACGCTGGAGGAATATGAAAGCCCAAGCTGCGTAAGAAAGATTTCAACTTCATGCCTACTGAGCTCAGTTTTGCCCACCTTGCAAAATGGAATTTGCAACAAGTACAAAGTACGGAGCACATGAAGGTCTGTGCTAAAGGTTTTGGAGCAGGGATGGCAGATATTGGTAGGAGTCTCAGTTAATCAAGTAAAAAAGTATGCCTTTGGATGTAATGGGGTTTTTTGGTTGGTTTTGGTTGTTTTTTGTTTTGTTTCTTTTTTTGTGTGTGTTGGGGGGGTTTGGTTGGTTTTGGTTGTTTGGTGTTTTTTAATATAGAGACATCTGTGTGATATATGGGATGTAGAAGAATCTTCAGAGTTTCTAATAAATGACTTGCCTGTTATTTATATGCGTTGTTTGGCTGGGTTGAATTCTCTCACTGCTCCTTTGCTCCTTTTCTCTGCATTCTTTCCAAATTCAGATGTGAATTCATTGTCATCCTTTAAATCAAACTTTCAGCTTTAGTGTTTGAATGGATTGTAGGCTTATCTTGGGCAAAACAAACATTTTTTTGCTTGATTAGCAGAGTGCTATTTAATTTAACTTTCATATGTGTATGTGAGTATATTTTAACAGGCAATTTGCAAAATGCAAAATTCAAATACCAGATTCACTTAGTGCTGGAGAGACCTCAAAGACACGTTAGAAACTTGCATACTAACTGAAGAGTACACTGAAGTGTTCCCTCTCAGATTAATAATGATAAAGATATTTTTATAAATACTAATAGTTATAATAACGCCAAGACTCATGTTCTGATCTTGGAGCCAGATCCTTTTAGGCTAGGCTGTGTGTGAACCCAGAACAAGCGTAACCATGCTCTACCCTATTCTGTGAAGTTGAAGAGTAACACAAGAGATAACAAATGGATGCTGATGGACTGTGGAGAACAACTAAAGGGTGAGGAAAGTGAGGCATATTAACACCAGGAGCTTACCCATGTTTCTGTAAGTAGGTAAACCTTATTCTTTTTTAAATTTCAAACTTCATTCAGTTTCTTATAGTCCTTGAGTAAAAACCTGGCTAGTGAAGTTGAGGTGGAAACTGCAGGACTAGACTTGGGATTTTTAATTCCTTATCAAAAATAATAAAAAAAAAAGTTTATACATAGTATGGATTAGCGGAGGCAGAGCGAGGGTGGTAAGACTGTAAGATGGTGGGGCTTTTTCCTCTACTCTCCCGTAAAAAAGAATGAATGGGAGTAATTTGCTGTGGATTTTTGATGTAATTTTTTTGTTGTTTGTTGGACACAGACCAAGCATAACCACTTTGCCCTGACAAGGAATTGAATTAGAAATCTGTAGCTATGTGAGAATAAAGAGATACAGTGGAGTCACTAACAGTTTTGATCCTTATTTGCTAGACTGTTTGAAGTCTAGAATGAGTTCAACTGAGAATGATCAGTTGTCTGCCTTCTGATATGCAGTGTGTACCATAGAGATGCGCTGCTCAGTCTTTATCACAGAATGGTTGAGGTTGAAAGGGACCTCTGGAGGTCATCTGGTCCACCAGCCCCTGCTCAAGCAGGGACATGTAGAGCTGGCTGCCCAGGACCATGTCCAGGTGGCTTTTGAATATCTCCAAGGAGAGAAACTCCACAAACTCCCTGGGCAACCTGTGCCAGTGCCTGGTCACCCTCACAGTGAAAAAGTGTTTCCTGATGTTCAGAGGGCATCTCCTGTGTTTCAGTGTGTGCTCATTGCCTCTTGTCCTGTCACTGGGCAACAGTGAAATGAGCCTGACTCTGTCCTCTTTGCACCTTCCCTTCAGGTACTCATAGACATCGATAAGATCCTATCTTAACCATCTCTTCTTCAGGCTGAACAGTCCCAGCTGTCTCAGCCTTTCCTTGTAAGACAGATGCTCCAGTCCTGTAGTCATCCTTGTGGCCTTTTGCTGGACTCTCTCTAGTATATCCCTGTCTCTCCTGTACTGGGGATTCCAGAACTGGGATTCCAGAGCACTCCCAGTGTGGCCTCATCAGTGCTGAGTGGAGGGGAAGGATCACTTCCTTCCACCTGCTGGCAATACTTTGTTCAATGCAGCTGAGGCTACCATTTGCCTTCTTTGCAAGGGCAAATTTCTGGCTCACATTCAAATTGGCATCCAGCAGGACCCCCATGCCTTTTCTGTGAAGCTGCTTTCCAGCTGGGCAGCCCCCAGCATTTACTGGTGCCTGGGGTTGTTTCTCCCTTGACCCGCTGGCAATGCTTTGTCTAATGCAGCCCAGGACACCATTCACCTTCTTTGCCACAAGTGCAAATTTCTGGCTCATGTTAAACCTGCTGTCCACCAGGTTGCCAGGGCATTTTCTGCAAAGCTGCTTTCCAGCTGGGTGGCCCCCAGCACGTGCTGATGTCTGGGCTTGCTCCTCCCTAGATGGCGGACTTCACATTTCCCATTGGTGAACTTCATGAAGTTCTTGTTGGCTCATTTCTCTAGTCTGTGGATGTCTCTTTGGATGGCAGTATGAGCATCTGGTGTATAAGCCACTCCTCCCTGTTTTCTATCATCTGCAAACTTGCTGAGGATGCATTCTGCCTTCTGCCCCATCATCCAGATCAGTAACAAAGATCTTGGATGGGACTGGATCCAATAGTGACCCCACCATTTACTGACCTCCAACTAGACTTTGTGCTGCTAACCAACACCCTCTGGGCCTGTCTGTTCAGCCAGTTTCTAACCCACCTCACTGCCTCCTCATTCAGCCCATACATCAACAGCTTGTCTTTGAGAATGTTATGGGAGATGGCACCAAAAGCCTTCCTGAAGTCTAGATAGAGAATATCCGCTGCTCTGCCCTCATCTACCAGGCCAGTCAGTTTGTCCTAGAAGTTCATCAGGCAGACTTCCCCTTGTTGAAGCCATGCTGACTACTCACACTGATTTTCTTGTCCTTCATATGCCTGGAAATGGTTTCCAGGATTAGCTGCTCCGTCATGTTCCTGGGAATCAAGGTGAGGCTGATCAGCCAGTAGTTCCCTGGGTCTTCCTTCTTGAAGACAGAAGTGACATTTTTTTGCGTCTGAAAACTAAGTATTAAGAAGGTGCTTTTCGTGGTGTGTTAATTAACATTTGTGAAGTGTCCTACAACAAGTGCGGACGCACTGACCCTTTGTGCCTTTTCTGACCTTAGGCTCTTCCAACCTTGCTTCTGACCCAAGGTTATGGAGAAGCCTAACAGTCCCATGGATCAGCTTTGAACCCTCGAGTCCTACTCTGTGTTTTCCCAGCTGCTAGATTAGAAATTCCAGTGATATGAGAGCACCAGAGAGATCTTAGCAGACTGTGGGATAAATCTGTGCCTCAAACTGTGCCACTTGGCCATCTCGAAGATGGGAGCCTTGCTGCTTGGGCAGTAGGGAATATACTGGGCTTGGCTGGTGTCTGCTCTGTAAATACTACTGTGGATTGAGCAAGGATGCTTTTTTATTTTTATTTTCCTCTCAGAATGAGAGTGCCCATTGGCTTTGTAATACTTTCAAGTGATTTATTGACTTGCTTATTTCTAAAAATAGTGAGCAGCTTTACTATCCTGCTGCTTGAGGCTATCCCAAAGACTACAGAAGGATGGTAGACTGAGAGAAACTCTTGTTAGTGTTTATTTGCAGAAATTGAACAGGAAATACAAAGCGAATAAAAAGAGCGTGCACTAGCTCCTGTGGTGATCAGCTTCAATTTCACGGACTTGCGTTGACGTTTTTCAGTGTAGCATGTTGCTGAACAGGGCGCGTAGGAATTTAATGTTACCGTTGCTGCCGAACAATCTGTGATGGGATCACTTTCACCGCTCTGGCACTTTGCCAAACTTTCCAATCTCAAATGATGATTGCAATGACATTTGTCTCATTGTATTAAAAAGTACATGTGTGGGTGGTATTTGTTGTTTGACAACAAAACTAATGAAGACAGGAAACTGAACAACTTCTGTTGCTTGAACTTTGGATAAAAATACAGATCTTTTTATTGGTGTTTTTACAAAACATAAATAATCAAATTTCCATAAAATCCTCACCCAGCTGAAGTTGATGGAAAAGTCCTGCTAGTTTAAGCAGATTTGGGATTTCAGCCCAATTATGTAACCACAAGGGTGAATCCATTAGTCTCCTAAAACCATTCCACAGCGGTCCTAATAATTTTTAAGTATTGCTTCAGACTATAGAAGATCGTTATGATCACGGGGCACAGAATCAGAAGGAAGGTAAAATGCCTCAATGACTGGATACTGAAGTGTGAAATTATATAGCTCATCGTTTTACCATCTTTAATGTATTTTTTTTTAACATAGTGGATAAAAGGTTACTTGAACTTTAGATAGGCAACGCAATTATGACAGGCAGTCATAAGACTGGATAGTGACTTACATATTTTTTTTTCTGCTTCAGCAGATAAAGTGGCTAATGCCTGCATTATACTGACATAGAGAAAAAATTGAACAATAACCTTCTATAAATTGGACTTTGTGAAGTTGGTGAGCTAAACATTTGAGCCAACCTGATCTTTTATGTATACATGCATGTCCCTTTGAAATGGCAGAAAGAATTCTCTTTGGATCAAAAATGCTTTTGACCTCATGTTTCTCAACAAGTCTCTTTTTTTAATGTAATTGTGACAAATGTAGGTACTGCCAAAGGAAAAAAATATCTTTTTTCCACTTTGAAATACTTCTAAAGAGAACACTGTGATGCAGTTCTTGCTGCTCTTAGGTCTAGGTTAGTGGTGGTTCCTCTGTAGCTCGTGGTTCATAAGGCCATGGAAAGTGGTCCTCATCTGGCTTACAGAGCTATATGGAAAAAGCAGACAAATGAGTAAGGGTGAGCTGATGGTTGCTAAGGGTTTACAGTGATATTTTGCTTCAACATGCGTGGCCACCACTATTCCAGACAATTATTCTTACTTTGTTATGGCAGGAGAAAAGTGGTTGGTCTGGCAGGTGTTTCTCTTTCTGTGCTGGTAGATCCCTCTGCTGGCACAGCAGCCTTTGCAGCACAGCATGCTGTGTCAGGGTACTGGGCAAAACCAGACTGTGTTTGTGGAGCCATGGTGAGATGATTTAATGTTTCATCAGTTCCAAAATGGGTGAAGCATTCCCCTCTCGGTCCTTCCTCCAGCTCCCAGCCATGCACTAGCTACCTTGGGCTTGCACCAGAATTTGTTGTGTGCTTTTGTGGGCTACTGAAATGCAGGAGACATGCAGCAGAGAGTCTGTAGACTCTGTAACCTCAGTAAGTTGAGGTGACTCAGGGAAGGGTTGTCAAGCATCCTGGTAATGCAGAGGAAAAGATGGGATATCACAGCTGGGGCATGGATAGGGAGGAAAAGGAAGGTGAGCAAGGGAGCAAGCCTTCCTCCTTTAGACGACAGCAGCCATTTGACTGGTGGGGCTGTGCTTGACTTTGGGCTTGATTGTTCTTCGGGTTCTTTGTGAAGGCTCTTCTCCCATGAGACATCATTGCATCCCTCTAGTGGTTTGATAGAGGAGTGGTTTCTGGAGTGGCTGTGGAAGAGAAGGTCACGTTTGGCCTCTGCAGGTTTCTACTAGTGTTACTCCATTGCTGCCAGGGATAATGAGATGAAACTCTGGTACCACTTCTCTGCATAGTCAAACCCAAAAATAAACCCCTTTTTTGGCACCTCTCCTGCTCTGAACAGGAAAACTGCTAAATGTTTCTGTCTGGAGCCAAACATAGATTTGGGAGAATCCCTTAACTGGGGGCAATGCTCCTTGCTTGTTCATCTCCTCTGAAGGACAATGCTTTTTACTTCCAGGGTTGAGATCAGTCAAAGGAGATAAGGATGTGCGCTTAATTCTGATCTTGTAATATCTCCTCCAGGCTCTCAGCTTCAGGGATCAGCACTGGCCCTTGAAGCTTTCATTTACAGCACCTGTTTCATTCAGAAGTTAAAACAGTTGGATATATCTGTGAACTACCTTGGTTTAATTTAACTGAAATCCCATCGTTTAAACCAACAAACAAAAAAGGGCGGAGTCTCTTTATTCCCAGGATGTTAAGGCAAATGGATTACATTTCCATACCCTTTTAAGTGATCTAGGATCTGCAGCATCTCATCTTGGCTGGCTGCTTCCAAAGTCAGAAAATTGCTTCTAATCTTAGAAATCGCACACCTCTCTGTACCTTATTTGCAAGAGATCTTGAAAACAAAGCTAATCTGGTTTTCTTCTCAGTAGACATACTCTACTATATATCTCTCTCCAGACAGAGGAGGAGCGCTTCCAAATGCAGATGAAGCGATCAAGGGAGCAGTGAGGCAGCATTTCCAAAATCTTCTAGTAAGTGTGGGGAGTTCCCCGCTGCCTCTTGTATGGTCTGATTTTTTTGGGAGCTCTTCTTGGTTGATCCTGAATGAGGTGATAGAAGAAGTGATGGTATTTCTCCCTTCTGCTTTGAATTGCTGCCATCCTTACAGATCCCAAACTACCAGCAAATGAAAAGAGAAATAAGTGGAGCTTCTCATACATCTCCAGCAATGGTCTTGAAATAGCTGAAATTAAAGATACTTTATTCGCATGTGAAATTTGGGAAATACAGGTGAGATTGATATTTCTGTCCATAAGACAGTTCATACATGAGGCTGTATTAAGCTACTTAAAACTTAAGTTGTTGTGTACAACTTCTTAATATAGACAGAATCAAAATTAGGGGCCGCAAAGACAATAGATACTTTCCCACTGGCTTCTAGGACCCTGCATCTCTTATAAGTAGAAAAAATTGCCATTTCAGAGAAAATGGATGTTTGTAGGCATAGCATAGAAAATACGCTGATGTGAGGTTTCAGAGCTTCAGCCAGGGCAGTAAGAACACCTGATTTGATGGCGCTCACTAATTACAGCTTGTAATTACATGGAGTAACAGAAATAAGAACAAAAAAGTTTGCTTGAACTTCCCTGCTACCTGCATCAGCACACTTGTTTTTATCTCTAGTTCAAGATTTTTTTAAACTTTCCCAGAGGAGGTCAGCAAGACCCAGGTGTATCCTCCTCTTCTGTCCTTCAGTGCTACTTGGCCAGCCCAGGGCATGCGTTTCCAGTCCCTCTCCTGTTCTGTGCGTGGCCACAGCTTGCCCCAGCGGCACCAGGCACTGCTCACGCTGCTTTCGCCCCAGGAGAGGCAAGGGGAAAGCACTGCCTGGCAGGCATCCTTCCCGCTTGCACGGCCAGGCACGTACGTTGCTGTGAGAAAATGTGATAATTGGTTTAGTTCATTTTAAACTCACTTTTTGTTTGCGAAACCAATAATTGGGAAGGCAATTACAGCTGCCCATTCCTGGCCAGCCAAGTCCTTTTTAGCCTAGTGGAGTAACTGAGCGCTCTATGATGAGTGTGTTTACCAAAGACTGAAGTGCAGCAACAGGATTGCTAAATAAAAAATAAACCGTTTTTTTTCCAACTATGATCCTCCACTTTCCTTCTGGTCAAGGCTTTCCAAGCTAGCATCTTAATTTTTAGATGTTTAGGGGCAATGTGTTTCTCAGGGGCTTATTTTATTTAAGAAAAGGAAACCGGGGCTGAAAGACCTCTGCTGAGATCCTTCTAGAGGTGCCAATGCCCTGGGGCTGTCATCCAGCTGAACCCAACTAGCCAGGTTTGCAGAGCGGTGACTACAAGGCATCCACTTGCATACGCAGCATATCCAGAATACAGAGCGCTGAGTTATTTCTTTGAGACTTAAACATTGCAAGCAAATTTTGAAGATGCACGCATTTGATAATTAGTATTAATATTTGGTAATTGTTACTAATTAGTGTCTGATTATCTTAGAAGTCATGTCATGTACTTTTCTGTAAGGAACTTACTATGACTGCATACGGGATGGGAAAGGAAGCTGCCATACTTTCACATCTTCATCCCTTTGTTCCTGTGCTGGAGAGAAAAAGGCTCAAATGTCTCTGAATCATTTTTGTTTAGACATGAAAATGGGGTATGGGAAGGGCCATGGATTCCCAGTGTTGCTTACTGTCTCCCCCTGTAACCTTAGTAACACCTCTCTGTCCAGTTTTAATAACATCTGTGCTTCTTGTGCCAGTTAGTGCAGAATTTCAGATGTCGCAAATTGTAATTGTTCTATTTGGGGTACAACAGGTACCTGGATGGGTACCGAATTTCAAATGTGGGAGTGAAAGTTTCTGTCATTCATCTGGATAGATGGTGTATAATTCAGAAACACCTTAGGCTGGTGCTGGGGTACACGGTTTTTGTAGATGAGTTATATTTAGCCACATAAGCACTGAGCTACACGTGATGATGAAAGGGTAGAAACTTCTTGCTGACTCCACTTCTTGCTGCCTAACACCATGTTGTGAATCCGGGCAGCATAAATGTTTAGATTTGTATTTTAGTATCTAGAAAATACATTCTATGGATGGTTTTGTATATTTATCAAATGGTGAAGACGGGACTTTGTCCTAGCCTGGCTGAAAATGAATACTACGTTACTATACATTAATGCATATTGCATATTGTAAAGAATGCTTACAGTGACCTTAAAATGCATTATCTTCACTATTGTTAGAGAGCAGCAGTTTACAAATGCTTAGAGTGATTAGATTGACATGGTTTATGTGTAATGAGCAACTGCTGGTGAAGCGAGTAATTAAATGCAAAGTATACTCAAAAATGTAATAATACATTGAAATTCAGGGCAGATTATTTCCAAGCATCATTATGAGAATCTGTCTTATCTCTTTGTATTCCAGTATGAATAAAGATTTCTGGTGAAATGGAAATTCAATGCATTCTTTCCTTCCAGTGAGGATGCTGTTTTGGGATGGCAAAAAATTGGAGCCTGTTTGCATAAAACCCCTCTGTTATGGGAACTTGAACTGGAAAAACTGTATGAAGTAGTATGAATAAACCAAAACCTTTGTCCTTCAGGGGATTTAATTTAACTATTTTTTACTGGTGTGTTGTTATCTTGGTAGTAAGTTCAGTGTTTCTCGTTGCTGCTTGTGAACTTTATTCCTGATTTCTTGTTGAGAAAAGTGGCTTATCCCTGTCCCTAGAGCATACCCTAGCTGTTCAGGCTAGCCTGAAAAGAGCCTTGCCATTATTGAGCTCTTGTTTTGGCTGAACTTTTTAAATGTGTATCGTGTTAAATATATATATATTTAATTACTGTTTTCCATTAATACACTAGGGTGAAATATCTCGATTCCTTATTTTACTTCCCCCATTGAGCTCCATATTTATTCTGTAGTGGATCAAAAATGTTGCTAAAGCCTTGTTTAAAAAAAAAAAAATCCTGTGACTTGTTTTTCTTACCAGATGGAAGTTTTATTGGCAGTCCTGAACGCTTAGCATGCTTACAACTATATCAGAAAACAGAAAGAGATGGTCACAAAGTCAGAATGAAAAAATTGTTAACAAAACCCAACAGAGTTGTACGGCAGGTTGGCTGCTGCTAAATCGTCTTGTAGCTATTGGTGTTTTTTTAATTGGTGCTTAATCAAAAGAGTTTTTTGATGGAATTAGACCAACTGATTACCTAGTAAGTCAGATGGAAGTCAAAAATCCTCATCCTGAACTATGTCTTCTTTAACAGCTATATAGAATTAATATTGTACATAGGCCTAGGACTCACAATTAAGTTAAAATTATTTATCTGTTGACAATGCAAATTTATCCAGAATTGGAGCAGTGTGTTGGGTGACTGTTGTTGGGGTGGGGCTTTTTGTATATGTTTTTTAATTAGTGTGTTTTCCCTCCCTCCCTCTTGGCTCCCCCCAGTCTGGAAAGCAGCCAGCGTGCCTTGTGAGAGATCATCTTGGTTTTGGAATGAAGTGACGCTGGGGTTGAGTCCAGTTATGGTGGCCTGTATCTGAAGTAAAGGAAGTACAGCTTTACGGGTTGAGGGAGAAAAGGAAGTTTATACAAAAATGGAAACATGGTAATGGCATCAGGATTATTAAGATAAGGTGGGTTTTTTTAAGCAGCTAGTTTCCCAAAACATATTCCCACTAGCATGTTGGTTTTTGTTTTTATTTTTTATAGGGAGCTTTGGGTGCAGTCAACTTTTGTACAGATACTTCCCTCCACCCTCGTAAAATATTTTTAGTGTTTTTTTTAGAGGTACTTTCATTGCTGCTGCTGCTGTAAAATGAGCACTTTTATCTATTTGAACAAAACGTAATGGCACAAAATAGGCCATAGTTGCAAGAGTATTTAATTTACGCAGGCCTCTAGGATTAAACTGTGCACGGATGGGACTTTCTCAGACATCTAAGTCCTTCCAGGATCCCAGTAGACAACAGGAGGAGAAACAGGAGTTGGCCCGTGTCCCCCCAGAAGATCAGGGGAGCCTGCTGGGTGCTCACTGCCGTCCTGCTGCCTGACGGCGTGGCACAAGCCTTGCTCTGCCCAGCCTCTCTTGGCTGGCCTGCTGCTTGGCAGGCAGACGCAATCTGGGGCCAGATCTTCTTCGGCTGGCCTAAATCGGCGTCGCTTCATTGAAGGTGCTGCCTCGAGTCACAGGGCTGGAGGCAGCGCTGCTGGGGCGTGCGATGCTCTGCGCCGGGCAGCTGCCTGCTGCTCGTGAACTTCCATCGTACCCGGTGCCTACTGCCAGATTCCTCATCGGTAAATCAGCCCCCGAGTCGTTTAATAAAACCGTCAGCAAACTAGGCATGGTATGTGGCATGGTAATTCTTTCAGTATTTTTTTTTTTTTTTTATTGCCATCTGTCTGTGTAGACCATTACAAAGCCTGTTAAAAATGAGGTTTGTGCTCCTGGCGTGCCTACCTGGATCCACAGGTGCTGCACAAAAATATAGGAAATTTGAAAGAACATAGGTGGGAATCAGTTTTTACATTTGAAGGCATATTTCTGTATGTTTGGGTCCCATACAGGTAGGTGATGCCAATATTCTTGGCAGTTCAATACTTTCTGTTGCGTAAGAAACACAGACATCTTGATGCCTGTTAAATGCTAGTGAACGATTTGAAAATTAACTAACTTCAGTTTTTGAGCAGCAGTGCACCAGAAGCAAGGGAAAGTGCTAAAGCCCAGTCAGGTTGTACTCAAGAGATGACATATATAGGTCTGTCAAATGTAAGTCTCTACTTTTGCATATAAATATGATAGGTCTACTTATTCTAGTGTTTGCTGATCCTTTGACTAGGCGGTTTGATACTTGAGCTGTTTGACCAATATCTTTTTTTGCTGTTCAGGGCAAAATCCAAGCTGAAATTTAACTGAAATTGGAGAAGACTGAAGTTTGACTGCAACGTGACCATCTTACTAGGGTGTGCTTTGGGGCATAACGAAAATTGACTGCACTAAGTTAAGGCTTAAACTATTGAAAAATTGCAGTCTGCACATCCTCTGTAAAGAATAAAGAAAAATTTATCTAAACTCCTCAAAATTTGTGTCAATGTTAAGCATGCTTTAATTTGGGCAGGACTTCCGTTGCAGCGCATGGTCTTGGTTGGGGCATGTGGAGTTCAGGGCTGGTTATGACAAGACACCACCAAACACAGGTTTCTATAGGCAGGTTAAGATGGAAGGGGTGGAATTCAAGTCTTGTATATACCTTCATTTGGCATTGTATAGTTTCTAGGGGATGGATATCGAAACTTTGCTGTTTTCAGGCTTTTTTTTTTTGCTTTAGTGCATAACTTCTAAGTCAATTTTGATGAAAATTGAAGGCAACTCAGCATCTGTTAAGATCCTCAGACACTCAAAAAAGGGCTTACTGTAAATCTGATTTTTTTAAAAAAATAATTATTAAATCAGAATTAAATTTATGTTGTTTATATGTCTTCTCCTAATTCTGTGTGATCACATGCTGACTGTTTTGTCTTCCAGGCAGATTTTCTTGGTAATGTGTCATCTGTTTGTGTGTGAAGAAGTGTAAAATGACTAATTCTTTCTACTATTTACATTCATAAAGTAACAATTACAGTTTTGTTCTTGAAGCAACTGCTAAAAGCCCTTCTATGGAAACACTAGAATGAGACAATTAAATCATCAGTCCTAAGTATTTATGCATTAGCGATGTTACATACTTTACTGAACAAAACAAAATGACCTTGATTGATTGTCACAGGAAGATTGTCTTTCCTGTGAACTTAAAATTGCCTGCACCATTTTTACTCCTACCAAGGTTTGAAAGCTATAAATGGGGAGATTTGTGGGGAGAGGAATATATTTTTATGCATAAATATATACACATTGATTAATTTTTTTTGGCGGTGAAACGGAGCAGGAGTACAGGGGCAGAGTTTACATAGGAATTTCACCTTATTGGTGCTGTTACTATCTGAGGGTGACGCATCCAGGATTTCTCCACTGTAAAGATCAGCAGTAATTTACAAGTATCTAAAAAACCCAGTTTGCAAGTCCTAGAAGGCGTCTGAATTTCTCCGAGGTGGTGCATGTGGCGTGGAAGTACCTCCACTCAAAGTGGGACAAGCAGCCATTTTGTTGGGCTGTGTTTGGCTTGGCTCTTTGGCTTGGCTGGAGGGGTTGCTGGCCTGGTGCATCTCCTGGACTTAAGGCAAGTTAGCAGTTGAAGCTCCTGATACTAAAAGCTCAGATATCCAGAAATCACTGTATTAGCAGATGCTGCTGGTAGGCTCTGTGTTCGCGGGGACTGGAGGAAGCTAGCAGGTGGAGGGGCTGGAGGAGCTCAGCCGATGTATGGCAGCAGGAGAGGCTCACGACAGCCTGGGGTATAGGTCTGGCCCTGTGAAGCTGAGGAAGCCTAGCTGGCCCGGGAACGGTATTGCAGAGGAAAATTGAGATCCTGGACTTTGTTTTGCTTGCTGGGGAGGTGGAGTGGCTTGGCTCTGCTGGCTTTCCGTGCTCTTCACTGCAACCCTGCAATAGTTCTCGTTATGAACACCGACCTGTTGTATTCTGGAGAGGTAGCGTATTTGTTAAGATACCTATTTGCTTGGGAAGTCTTTGCTTATGGGAAGCAGCAGGGCTGAAGATCTGGGAAGCGGTGGCAGCCAAAGAGCCTGACACTGCTTCTGTGCACTGCTTCTGTGCGTGTCCGTGCTCCTCACCACTGGCTGGTGGCAGTGGAGCTGGCTGGGCTCCATGCAGAGCTCCTGCCACCATCGCTTGCTCCCCTTTGCCTTCTGCCAGCTGAGTTGGATCATAGCAAATTATTTTTATGCTCATTGAAAAACCCTCTTTACAAATGCACCTGTTAAAGAACCCAGTAAGCGGCTGTCGGAAGGGCTTTAATTTCTTGGTTGCCTTTTATCTGGATAAATTCTGCCCTTTTTCCTGGAATTTTAGGAGGGGGGCAGCTAGGATTTCGTTTGCATAGTTATGCAGCACAGATGTGTGTCCATTAAATATATGTTATATATACTGTGGTTTCTGATATTCCAATTCAAATACCTTTTTGATTTAGCGTTAAGAGGTAACTGATTGCTTTATCAAATGGACAAAAATTGCTTATTTTCCTGGAGAGTCTTCAACACTGTTGAGAAATTAATCGCAGTTTTAGAATTTATGAAGGGCAAAGAAATGGCGTTCTCTGATTCAAAGAACCAATTAGAAGTAAACGCCTGTGGGTATTGGGTTTCCCCCCCCTCTACATTTTAGGAGAATTAGACAAAAATTTAATAATTGCTTTTAATTTCACAGGCAGCCAGCATCAAGCGTGAAATGACCTTCCCTGCATTTCAGCAGGAGGATGTAAAAAGTGACATCAGTCAAAAACTGCCAGACCAACAGTTTCTCCTGTTCACCACAAAGGAGGAAGATTTAAAAACAGCAGAGACCAAAAAACCAAACAGAGCTCATGAGTATGAAAAGGAAAACACTCGTTCTGTTTGTCTTCTGGAACAGAAGCGCAAGGTTGTTTCTTCAAATATTGATGTGCCTCCAGCAAGGTAAGGAAAGTTGGTATTTTTGTTGTGTTTTGTTTTAAGCTTCCCCCCTCCCCCCCCTTTTTTTTTTGATGGGATATTAGAGGCAAATTTAGTAAGCAGTACAGTGAACTGATGAGACTAGTATTTGTGTCCAAGCAGTCTAGAGTCAATCACAACTCCACTACTTGAGAGATCTGCTAGAAAACTGAAAACACTAGTAGCAGAAACAGACCATCTGCAGTGCAGGACTTTGTATTGCCTTTGCAATGTTCTTGCTTTTCTAATGTGCTGCAACTGAGGTACTCCCAGAAGAGGATGTGTCTTAACAGGAAGAGATTGTTGATACAGCTTCACCCCAAGAAGAAATCTTCTAAATTAGACACAGAATCATCTTACCTGCTAGGAATTTTTTTAAATTTTTTTTTTTTTTGATAGTCATACATGCAGCCACTTTATACTTACGGGAGCGTGCAGTGACTTACACTGCATAGTGAGGATGTAGTATCTTATGTTCTGTTATATCCCTGTATAGGTGTACAGCTGGGTCATAATGTGGTCTATGAAATTAATTGATAGAAAAAAATAGTGAGGAAAGGCCAATGCAGGGAAATCGAATTTGTACAAAATAGGGATTTGAGGATTTTGGCATTGCTTTTTAGTTTGTTATTCCTTGAGGATCTGTTGTGAATACACATAAATGTTTGTGTCTTCAGCATTCACAGCTGGGCAGTTCCACTTTTAATTATAAACCGTTTACAGGGTATTATTTGAGAAAAATACTGTTTTTTTAATCTGAAACTTGACATATATCACAGCAAGAAATTCAGGGTTTATTTGTCTGGGTTTTTTCCTTCCTGATATTTAAGTGGAATAATAGTAAGAGAAAGAGAAACTGAGAGTTTCGTACTGGCTAGTGATTTAAAGAGAAGGGGCTTGAAAAATACAGTCTAGAACCTTGAACTCTGGGGAAGGACTTCACTACTTTGAGAGAGAAAGCAAAGGACTCCTCTGCGAAATGCTGAACATTACTATAAAAGAAACATATCCAGTAATGCTAAACAGACTCACTTGTATCAGTGGTGGAAAACTGACAACAAATTTGGTGTTCTGCTTTGCAAGATGACAAGTGCTTTTTCTTTTTGTTGTTTGTGACTTCATGTTGGCATCAGATTTTTTTCTTAACCTGCCTGATAAATTCGCTTGCGTATAATATTCAGTGAAATGCCTTCTGACTCTATAGTACCACTTAAAAATATGTAGTCAAACTGGATGTTCTGTTGTTTTTTGGTTTGTTTGCTTTCTAAAACCCAACACAAACCAGCAGGTAAGGCCAAATCATCCAGAACAGGATGACCGTTGTTTTCCTCTGGCTGTCATAGATGACACGTGTGAAAACTGCAAAGTTCATGAGCATTTTGACAGGATTCTGCCTCCACCACCCCCCCACACCCCCCCAAATCTAGTAAAAAAGCTATGCATTAAAAGCTTGAAAATTTTAGGATACTTATGTGAGATTTTCACCAGTAATCGACACTGCAATGGCTGAGTGCCCTTCTCGTTCATGCTTATGTGTCTCTGCATTATCTTGATCACTGTTGCTACAGTTTTGAGGACAAGTTCAAGTTTCCCTTTTAATCTGAGGTCATTTATTGGGCCATTTGTCCATACCAGACAGGAAGAATGCTAAAACCTTTGCTTGGAGATCTTACTAAATATTTGTTGTTGTAATGAGAGGAATGCCCAGTCTCTCTTCCTCTTCAGCACAGTTTGATCTCTTAAGTCGTGTTCTCTGAGAAGTGAGAGTTCAGGCATTTGACATTCTCCTGCCTCTTTCTAAGTCCCTTCCAGTCTTCTGTCTAGGACTGGCTGATGGAGCTGTGTGTTCCCCAGAGGTGAATTCCTCCTCTGTTCTCCTCCTGGCAGGAATTGTTGGGTTGACTGTCCTCTCCTCTGATGAGGACATCCATCTGCCTTTGCAGCTCGCTGATTGCCTTCACAGATTATTTGTTGTATCCAGTTATGAAAGGTCATCTTGAATTAATCAGATGGTGTTTACAAAAGCATAGGAGAAAGAAGGAGTTTAATATGATCTTCAGTTTCTTGTTGCTACATACACCCTCTTTACAAAAAAACTTTCTTCTATCTTTCTGAAGTAGAAAAATGCTATGGAAATGAAGCTTGCTATTTATTTTGTTTTAAAACCTTAGTGGAGCTGAGAAGGTTACCCACTTTGCTTCAGATGCCAAGGTAAAGGGTAACATTAAATTTTGCAGTATCTCACTAAACTCAAGACTACCTGTAAATGATTTTGAGACAGAAGTTTATCATACTGAAGAATCTTTATTAACAAGGGCGTGTGAGTGTCTCCATGAGAGCTCTGAAAAAGTGTCTGCCAAAGAGCTGGTAACATGGATAAGCATACTTCACTTTGACCACAAAATGAAACAAAGCCCATCCCATCTTACCTGTTTTTAAGGATTTCAATGAATAACAGTGAAGATCTTTGTGAGGCACTGTATCCAAAATAGCTAACAGTTCAGAAAACACTGGCATAATAACTGTTGCTTCTGAGGCATTCACCCACAAGGCTTTCATTATTGCTTATAGACATTGGCATTTTACAACTGTGAAAATATCTAATCCGAGTCCCTGGTGTTTCAGGTGATTGGTACTCAGGTGCACTGAAATTACAGTAGATGGAACTGTAGAGCAGGGAGAGGCTGGTGGCCATCTCACGTGCACATGTGGGAAAATGGGAAACTGATGGAAATCATGGACACTTCAGAATTTTGTTTGTTAATGAAATCTGGAAAGAAGGGGTAGATCTAATTAATTAATACAACAACAAAAGAACCTGAACCCACACCTTGCACGCTCCAGTCAAGTGTGTAACTGTTATTAATTAGATCTAATTAGCCCAACAGTGACGTACTTGCCTGGAGCATGCGACGTGTGGGTTCAGGTTCTTTTGTTGTTGTATTTGGAGCAAGGACCTGAACTGGGGTGTCTGGTGTACAAGGGAGGTGTCTTAACCATCAAAGCCCTGGCATGTTCAAAGTACTTCATAGGGCAAGCTCTTTAAAGTAATAGTGTCAGGCTAAATGTAGCAGGCCTGAAATAAATATTTTATTGCATGCAGGAGAATTTTAATATTGAAATTAAATAAATTTTTTAAGTTAGTTGTTTACATTTTTCTGTTTCATCTTGCAAAAATACTGTAGACCTTTCTTTCTACATTATGTGCTGTACTGGATTAAAAGAGGAGGCGACCATGACTTTTCTGTACTGATTTGCTTTAGAATGCAAAAATGAAATGAGAGGTTAACAGCATTAAGTCTTCCCCTTTTCGGATTTCTTCATTTGGTCATTTTGAACAAAATTTATATGAGTTAAATAGCTTTCCTACTTCTGAAACTCAGATGAGCTTAAATGAAACTGTTCAGCTTGAGTAGATGAGTTATTTCATATAATAAGGAAATTGGAATTCCTTACTTTCCCTTTAAAGTTTAAATTTATTGGTAGTTTTGGTGCATAAAGGACTGCTGTCTTGGAGGAAGGGGTCTGACCACTTGACTGTAAACTGCAATTATCTCTGAGAATTGAGCTGTTATCTGTACACCAGAGGAAAATGTGCTTTAGATTGACCCCCAGTTCAAACACGAGTGATCAAACACAGCCCAGATCCCTAGAATCTGAGTAGTGAAAGATCATTTTTTAAAAAAGGAGAGTGGTGTCACTGAGGGACTAATCATTAGTCTTGTCTTGTGGGCAGAAGAAAGCACAGGCCTACCAGTGTTTTGGGCAGCTACATCTCTAGAGGTCAAACATAATCAAAGATGATGTCCCCAGTAGGCAGCAGTGTGGAAGTTAACAGCGCCTTTTTGCTAGTTTGTATTTTCATCAGTCAGTTGCCGTAGCGCACGCTTACTTCCAAAGCAAGTCAACAAGAAAGCTGAGAAGAAGCCTGGGCTGCTGATACGGTGGGTGAGAGGGTGTGAGTCAGGATGCAGGGACCCAGTGCAGGTCAGGCACGCGGGGAGTGGCTTCTGCCTCCTGGAGGACGAGGATGGGGAAGGATGGGTGGTGGAGAGCGAGGGGTGAAGTTTCCTTTTTTTTGAGTAATGTGAGAATAAATGTCTGGAAATTGTGATGGGGCCAAAGGTCCTTTTAGACAAAAGTGTTTTGACCAGTGACTAATGCACTTTTATGCATTAGTGTCAGAAGCGATGTCCTTTCTGGTGTCCCAGAAAGGAGTAACTGGAAATACCCGAAAAGTTGAGAGAATTGAAGAAGGACCTAGGCAGGCATTGCTCCTACTCCTCTGATGGGTGGGAGTGTTTGAATAGTTTTGCTTTTGTTAACATTTTGCTAGATGACTTCAAAATATTGTGAAATTTGTATTCTCCCCTTACCACATCATTCTCCTTTTCCCCAGTCCTCCTGTAGCCTGTCTCCTCTGAAAAAGAGAAAGAAATATGAACTACCTAACTGCCCAACTTTTTCTACATGAAGTTTGTGCTCTTAAAGGACAAGCCAAAGCTAAACCTCAGCTGCTTAAGCACTTCCTATAGTGTGAAAATAGCTATTGTGTAATAAAACCTTCTAGTTCCTATGCTCTTCTGGTTCACTGCTATTAAGCAGTGACATTTGCCGTGACAGTAAATATATTGCATTTTGCTATCTTCTGTTTCTTTTATATATTAAAAAAAAAAAGTTGCTCATTACTGCAAAATTAATTTTTATTCATGTACCTATACTTTATCTACTAATTAGTTTATAATTTAATGGAAGAATATGAAATAATTGAAATAAAGTAAATGAAACGTCTCTAGGAATTCTTTCCCCCGTTGCCTCTTTAAGTCCTTCCAGAATAGCTACAGAAAACTGGAGCAAAATGAATTGCAGCCGTGTTTTCTGACCATCATTATAAAGAAACAGTATAGGCAGTGCTGCATTTTCATCCCTAAATGGTTTTCTTGCCTGGTCTCTCTAGGAATGAAGCTCTGGGCAGCCTTCAGATTAGAGAGTGCGTTGTTGATCCGTCTGGCCTGCTGGGCATGATTGATTATGTACTGTGCACTTCAGTGGAAACATTTGCATATTTTCGTAGCCAAAACTCTCCAGGAGCCTGACTCCAAGATCAAAAGCAGTATCTGCCTGACTGTGATATCCTCACTAGGAGGACTTCCCAGTCTACTCGCAGAAGGAAGAACCTGATGATCAAGTTGTGCTTTTCTGTTTATCCAGAGATGATGTTTATTCAGAGGTTGTCTTCTGCGCTGCTTCTCTGTGTGTTTTGGAAGGCTTCTCAGTTCTCCTTGGGGGAGCTCCTTTCCTGTATCCCTCACAATTTCAGCAGAGGGAATTGATGGGGCAACTTCAGAGAGAATCAACTGTTTGTTGGCTGCTGAGGCTTTTCAGTCAAATTGGATGAAAACAAAAGGTCTGGAAGCCAGGCTGTGCTTCAGATTTACTGACTGTAGCTCTGTGAGCTTCTGAGCTTTCTAGCTTTCCTTCTAGCCCAGAAGCACTTCATTGAGGTGTGAGGTTTTTTGATCATTCTATAGGTTGAGTGCTCCCATTTCTTAAGTTTTATTTTCTGTGCATCCATGACAGTTAGAAACTTTGAAAATGCTTGTATTTCATGTAATGAGAATTACTCCCAGAGTCATTCCCATATTTCAGGGCTTCTGTAAAAATATTGATAGTTGGCAATACCATGCGTTTAAAAGCAGCTTCACCAAATATCCACACCAGCTAATTATTGAAGTAGTACATTGTTGCTTTGTTTTGCTAGACTACTTTAGTTAAATATGTGTGCAGCTTGATTGGATTTCACCCAAGCAGTCATTAGAGCTTGATTATATTTAATATTGATGGTAAACTGCTCATCATGGTCTGCTGCAAAAAGGTGTGGTGCTTTCTAGGATCTGACTGTTAGTGGGGGAAAAAGAGGCTTATCCAAAGAGCAATCAGAGAATCGGGTTTGTTAGCACATTTTGAAGTAAAAAACTATATATTTCTTGATGCTGTTTTCCTAGAACGCAAAGAAAATTTAGTATTGAAGGACTGTGTATGTGTTTTCAGCTCTAGATGCCTTTGATCTGCCTGCAGCATGCAAAAACGGTGTAGCAGAAGCTTCTTTGAAAAGTGTAGATTAAATTGCAAATAAAAATTCTGCAGGTAGCTACCACAGAGCCAAACCAGAACTCCGAAAGTCACCTTGCTCATTTAGCTGGAATGTCATCTTGCAGATTACTGGCCTGGGTGTGTGTAGTACTTTTTGCCATGAGAGTTGAACCAGCTTCTCGTGATGCTGAGACAGATGACCACATTCGTGACAGCTTGCAAACTGTTGGAAACTCACCTTTCAAGTGGTGAGATGGATCAAGTCTCAAGAGTGCTGGGGAACAGAGAGCATGCTCAATAGGACTGTCCCATTCAAAGGATGGCTGACCACAGGGATGGTGGAGCTTGCCGTAAATAAGGTCGGATTTCCTAGGTGGGTGGTAAAGACTCAGGCGTTAGCCGTTCAGAAGTCCCTGCTGCCAGAGAGCCACAGTGATATGTTGGATAGGATCATTTGTTGGCAAAGATGTAACATCCCCTGCTGTAGAAAAATTTATTCTGAAAGTGTGCATAATGTATGTTTATTTTTCAGTGGACTTTTGTCAATTTTCCCATTTCTCTCCTTTGTGTATATCTGAGAGTTTCGAGATATCTCTTACTTAACCGTAATAGTGACATCCCCACAGCCATCATGTTCAATCAGTTGCAGGTTGTAGAGGAAGCAGTTATGTGACCAGCAGGATTTGTTCTTTCATCACCAATCTTAGATACCCTGGCTGGCCTCTCCAGCAGGATTTTGCTCACATAATATTCTTGTGAAAGTGTGAATTTTGGATGAGTTAACATCACTCTTGAGGTATTTTTTTTCCTAGTAATGTTCAAAACTGAGGGAATATTAATCTCATGAATACAGCAAAGTGCTTTTTCTGTTCTTTACTCAGTGTTTTGCATTTGATAGTGGTTTTCACACAATTTGGTATAATGGCAACTACGTGTGGTTGTGGTCTTTGAGCCTGGTTTACTATACTTGATCCTGTGAGAGCATTCAGAGTGATGGACCTAGCAAGAATACGGATGAAGCTTACTTCTCATGAATAAGTGGCTTTCTGTTTGGTGGGGCTTTTTGTAGCAATTGGTCATCACACGGACCTCTTAGTTCACTGTTCCTGGGTTTCCATAATTTTCAACGTTCACCCTGTCCTCTGATGTGTGCAGTAGTATTCATATTAGGAGAGGGAACTTCTAACACCAGCTGGTGACTTTAGCCAACTGGATTTTTGGCCAGTGTTATTGTCCAGTTTTTTAACTGTGGACTTGTAGTGGTGGTCTCGGGGAATGAAATTCCAGTAAAAAATAAAAGCATGAAAATTTGATTGTGCAATTAGATGTGGTAATGCTAAGTTGTCCTACTGCCTGACATTGGAGTCTGTATTATTTTAGGTAATTTTTATTTTCAAAAGAAGATTTTACTTGTGTGCATATATGTATATATATATGCGTATATATATATGCATATAAATAAGTTTCACATTTCTCTAGAAAATCCCATATTCAAAGCACTGCTGAGAAAGATTTGTCTTCACCTATAGAAGTGTAACTACTTCTCTTTAAAATCTTCTTCCGCTGGTAGCCAAGAGAAAAGTCTAAATAATTTTATCTGTGTGATGGAAGTTGCCAATGGACAATGATCTCATTACCAAGCAAATTTCAATGAATTCCTGTAATGTGTCACAGAGGAAAAATGTGTCCTTAATCTGCAGCAACCATTAGGCACTGGTTCTTGAAGAGCTTCATTCAGTCAGTGTTGCTGCTTTATCTGTTAGCTGTTGATGTGAATGCATGGCTTGTTCTCAGCTCTTCAGTTCCCTTAAAAAATGGAGTGTAATTTCAAAACACTCTTCAACAGCAGGCAATATTCAATAAGAGTAATTTCTTTGTGGTTTGTGTTAGCTGTGGCACAAAAAAAAAATTCCACTTGAAATGCCATCTGTGCTGAGAAAAAGAAAAAAGTCAATGGGTACATGGTTTATAACTTGTATGTGTGTGAAACGTGCAAGAATGGGTTACAATATATATGGTTACATAGATTACATACATCATAGCTGTGTTCATAGCTATAATTTTACTTAAATGCTATAAAATTAAAATATTCTAGTTTATGTCGTGGTATTCAACATTGTATTGTTGAGGTCAGGAAAGACATGAAGCTTGCTTTTCTGAGAGGAGCTCTACCACTGGTTATTATTTGTAAAATATTTTTAGAAATTTCTGTCTTAACTCCTTTAGCATCATCTCAATGAAAACATTCATTTTACACATTTTTTTAAAAAAAGGAGGTAGAAAGTGTGACTTTTCTCCATTTATAGTAATATGCTTCCATTACGTGTAGAAGGGTTTTTCAGTGTTTTGTTTGTATCCTTAAGACAACTACACTACAATGGAACTCATCTAACCCTATTGATTTTATGAGGTAGATAAGGTATATAATTGTTTTGTATAGACGAAAGGCTATTTTTAAGGTGCCTTTTATTAATTTCTATAAGAAAGATTTTCTAATCTCTGTGCATCAGGTACCTGTTTTGCCTATTACTACTTCAGTTTTTGTGACAACACTGCTGTTGTCAAAGGATGGGGGGACTTAATCACTTTGAAATATCAGTGTCTAGATTAGGATATGTATATAAATTAGATTTTTCTAACAGGTTATTTTTATTTGAAGCAGAACCACATCTTCTTGTGGTTTTTAGTCATCTGCATGGTTTAGTATAAGCTCCAACTCTTCCCTTTTTACTTCCTGATCGTTTTGGGAAAATGAAGAGTTGCTAGATACACAAGGTCTGCATGAAACAGCTACAACTTTTGATAAGCTGCTAGTCTTTCCAATTAAAATATGCTTTGACTTTGTTACCAAAGCAGAACTCGATGGCGTTGTATTGCACTGGCCATGTACTGTGTGACCTCCTGCAGCGTGGCTTTTGTTCCCTGTGGGAAGTGTAGTTCCATACCCGACTGAATGGCTGCTTTTTAGAAGCTTGCAAGAGTTAAACTGTTGTGTTCCATGTATTTTTAATACATGCTGAATGACTAGTTCACAGTTTTCTCGAGCCAACAATAAAAAATAGTTTTTGTTCTTCAGGCTCACTATGTAGGGAGTTTTGTGATTTTGCACAGGTCTATATTAAATTTTGCCACAGGAATTCCTGCAGGTGATCTGATACTGTGTCTGACACGTGACCTCGGACCATCTGTGCTTGGTACCCAGTGAACAGAACGGAGGTAGTGGCATCTTCAGTGGACCAGGAGGAATCTGTGTGTGAAATATGAACTTCTGCTATTAGCAGTCCCAGCAGAGAAAGTACATCCTGAAGTACCTTGCTCTTCCATCCATAGAGTAAAAGATGAAGCACAAGAAAAGATCAAACACAAGAAAAAACTTCTTTACGGTGAGGGTGACAGAGCACTGGCACAGGCTGCCCAGGGAGGTTGTGGAGTCCCCTTCTCTGGAGATTTCCAAGATCCACCTGGATGCAGTCCTGAGTAATGTGCTCTAGGCATTCCTGCGTCAGCAGGGGAGTTGGACTAGATGCTCTCTAGAGGTCCCTTCCAACTTTGAAAATTCCGTGATTCCGTGAGATGAGACATTTTGCTAAAAATATTTAACATTCCCAAACAACTGTATGTTTACACCTTGTATAGAACCAATGTTTAGAAATGTAACTTCATTCTCGTTTTGGGATAAAACATTCACTGTTAGTGGCTGTGTATGTGAAATGGTTTGTTGGATAACCACATCTTCAAAATAGCCTCCTTGGGAAACTGAGGGAAAAAAGTATAGAATAACATTGCCAGAATACAGTGGCAGAGTATTTCTTTTCTTTAATTATACATTATACTAAATTCTAGGGATCTGAGGGTTGTCCTTGAGAGTTCTCTCCAGGAGCTTACCAGAAGCCCATGTGTGGCTGGACACCTGTGCTGTGTTCTCCTATGGAAACAGTTGTCCTCTGCAGTGTCAACATTGGCATACTGCATTGAGGCTGCTATTGTGTTGACACATGGATGTTTTTAGTAATAGCAGTATTCCAGATGGTAAATGGAGTCAATAGCCAATTGATGTTTTTAATTAGTTATTATATTGTAATACTGTTGTTCCTTATGTGATTTGGTTTGTTACCCAAAACGTAATGTCTTGGCCATTTCTTTGTGGAGGGACAGAGGGTGATATTGTCACTGCAGCAGATGTACTGTCATTATGGTTGCCTTTGTAATGAAATAAAGCCTGTGTTAGGATAATACTTGCCACAGGAAAACCCCCATTAAAATACTTTGTAATCTTTTACTTAATTTTGTATACGAAGGACATTCTTCATCCCATACTGTGCTCCCAAACTTAAGCTCCCTGCTGTGTCTGTCTGCTTTCCCCCTTTGTCTTAATCTGGATCACATCTTTTGTTTTCAAATGAAAATGTGAATGTCCAATTGGTTCCTCCCTTGAAACTGAGACAGACAGTGAAGTAAGATTTTTTTGATTTTTTTTTTAAAAAAAAGGCATTTAGAACTTTCCCACATACACACGCAGAATGCCATGTACAGCGGGGAACGGGAAGCACTCCATGCGTGCCTGACAGCTTGGTGCAAGGAGAGTCCTTGCCTGGCTGGGTGAGGAGGGAAAAGGCGATGAAGAGGATGTGCTGGGCCTATTTTGGTATTACTTTCTAATGAAAACGGCCTGTGAAAAAAGATTTGATGCCAGTTCCTGAGAAGTCTGTGCCGATAATTTAGAAAGAATATTTTGGCTGCTCTTTCTTAGCTTGTTAATTCCTGAGAACTGCATCCTGAAGTCATGGATCTTTGTTTTGTTAATATCCTCTTGGATTAAATGATTTGGCCTTCTCTCTTCCCTCTGCTCTCCTCTCTAAATTGGCAACAGCGAGGCTGTTAGTGTGGGGCACACTCATGCTGTCTCTTGCTTCTCAGTGTTCCTTAGTTTATTTTACAGAATGGTGGTTGCTTTTATGGGGTTCGCTGGGCCCTTGGCTCTGAGATTACAGATGTGTAATTGTCATAGTAAGTGCAGAGTAGCTATTAAATATTCTTATGTATATATACTTATACATATAAAATCAGAGGGTAAGCATGTGTTTGTGTGACATGTTTATGCACTCATCTCTAATATCCTGAGAAATACCTTGCTGATATTTAACCTTGCTAAACTAGTGTTTCTACTTGTAGTACATAGCTAGAATATTTTTAGATCACAGGAATACTATTAACAGCAATAGTAAAAGTCTAATTGATGTTGAAAACCCTTTAAAACATATTGCATAAAAATGGTTGTGCCTACGCTTATTTGTATTTTGTGGTATATCTTTTATGATGATGTTGACAGAAACTCGAAGTATTATAAAGGAAGATGCATTACTATCTCTTGCTAATCTTTGAAGCAGGGAATGCAACAGTTTTGTCATTTTATAGTGTTTTGATCTAAGTAAGAAGCTTGGAGAGAAAATCTACATTGAATGTATAATATGGGTCTACCAAAATACACTAGATATGTACTACACTTATAATAAATCATTAAAATTAAAGCAGTGCAAAAACAAGCTTTCACATCTTAAATTAATACATAATGTGTAACATTAATAAACATGGCTTGTATTGGTGCTACAGATAGAAGCTTTGAATTACATTATACAGCAAATGTTATTAGTTATCTTTGGGGGTTTTTTTCTTTTTTCTTTGGTTTTTTTTTTTTTTTGGCAACCTGTTGTGTAGACATCCGCACTGTTTACAGTGTTAATTGAGTTTGTCTGTCATTATTATGGCAGAGGAGTTGGAGAGGCAGCACATCTGCGGTGGGGAGTTGGATTTACAAGCCAGGGGAAAAATGTAGTTGCTGTGAAGGAGGCGGTGAGGCGTCGGTAGGTGTCCCACATACCAGCATTCCCCAGCGCGGTCGAGGCTTCCTTCTGCAGGACGAGGATTGAGGTCTCAGCAGCTGCTGCCCCTCAGTGTCATGGTTGCAGCTGAGCCTCCACAGTGGTAGGTGCTGTCCTTGTTTCACCCATGAAACACCCCCCAGGATGGAGGTGACTGCTTGGGTACAGCTGAAGAGACCCTGGCTCCCAGGTACTTTTTATTGTATGTGTCTGGTAAAATACAATCCTTGTAAAGGAGCTCCAATTCATCACAGTCCTTCAGTGCTGTTTTTTAAAGTACTGTTGGCTCTATCATTATTTGCCTCTCTGTGGTCCTAGAAGTATGGCTTATTTACCTCCTATCAAATATATCAGAAACAGGAAACACAGAAGATAAAATCTTTAGTGAGACTTCAGAACTGAAAACAACCTGTCATTCTGTCTATCCTTAGATCGAGGGGCAAATATTGGGCCATTTGATGTGTTTCTGCCTTTCTTACCTACTTTTTTAAATTAAAGCTTGTCTGAGCTAAATGTATCCCTCGATGTCATGGGAACTTGTAAAGCATCTGGCCTAGATTGCTCTCCTGCTTTGTAAAATCTCCTGTTGACTCACTGTGCTATACAGCCTCCCACCTACCCATCTATTGCCACACGTTCTCTTCCTCCCACTTGTTCTCCCTGTGCTGTTCCTTCTGTGGGTATGTCTCTGCTCTAGCCATCCCTTAAAAACACCAGCGACTCTCCAAACCTAACCTTCTTTCAAATACTTTACATTTTTCACAGCTGGACTTTTGAAACCCCTTCAGTTCCCACGAGGAATACATTTTTTTTCCTCCTCTCCAAAAGATACACTTCCAAGTCCTCCGAAATGACTCTCTCCTCATGGTTCTATGATGTATTCTATAAACAATGTTTGGGATTAATTGTATTGTGCTGAATTAAGGAATTACACGGTTAAAAGCTCCTGTTCTCATATTATGCATTGAGTGTGTTTGTGTGCCTGGAAAATATCCAGGTAACCTTTGCCTGCCCTACCGCATTGGGAAGGAAGGCTCCTGAGAGCAGTGCAAGCTCACGGAGGAAAGGAAGTAGCTGGGAGAAAAAAGATCTGGCTATCTAAATATGTGAACCCAATCATCATTTTTTCACTACTGTTTTTTGTGAATTTATCAACATTTGTTATATAAGCTGATTATATCCAATTGTTGTTTGGGGCGGGGGGGAAACAGTGAACAATAGACTGAAGTTCAAAATCTGCATTGCTTGGTGGTAAGTATCTTCATTTCTGTGATCTAGCCAAAAGTAGCAAACTTTCATAAGCAAGGGCAGATGTGTATACATGCTAGGATGTGTTTGTATACAACACTAAATCACCAACAGGATAATTAAAATTTGCTGAGTAACGCCTGTGGTGAGGCCACAAACAACATGCACGTTGTTTTCTTTATCTAAGCAGTGATGGACAAATTGTTACCAATTTCTGTAAACAGTGCAACCTAAAGAAAACACTAGACTTTGAAGAAGCTTATCTTTCTGGTTTAAAAAAAAAAAAAAAAGGCAACAAACAAACAGAACAAAAACAAACCCCTAAAAAAGCCCAAACAAAACGAGCCAAAAGCCCCAAACCACAAAACCCACAAGCCAAGTGAAAGGAAGACAACAAAAAGCCCAGAGAACAACCATTATGAACAGATGGCTAATTTCCTCTGTTCCTAAACCAGTTTTGTCAGTATATATTGCTAAATCTAATTAGTTGTTTTCTGTTTACACTATACTTGAACCCAAAATGCCCATAGTTATCTCTAGACCATTACAGGATCCCATTCATAGCAGTATGGGGACCCCATTCTGCCAGTTCGGCACAAATGTGAGTGGGTGCCAGTTAATGAAAATTATGTTTTACAGGGTAGAGGGTACCTTTGTTCCTCCCTGCATACAAAACTAGGCCCTTTTTAGGCTATCGGAAAGCTTTGTTCATTACTCAGTAGGGCAGCTACCTCTAGAGGATGAGACCTGGGGATGGAGTGATCTGTGTATGTATGTACATAGAGTAAATTCTTATTTTATGTTAGAGTTTATTTTGATGGGAAAACTGGATATGCTGTCATTACCTCAGAGCCTTGTCTTGTTGACAGAATTGCTGTTGTTCTAATGGAAAATATTTGAACAGATTTAAACAACCTTAAACTCATACCATGTTCTGTTTAAAAAATATGCTGAATACTTTCCCAAACTCTATCTTTTAGGAGATGTATGACTGCATGTTTTATTTCTGGTGTATTGCCAGATTTCCCGTATCATCATCTATGCCAAGTAATTGCTCATTTATTATACTGGTAGCTTAAACTGTTGCCTCAAAGATGTGTTTAGAAGATATGATAGATATTGGCACATTTGGATTTATAGCATTGGAACAGCAAAAATACAGGTGGAAGGTCCTCCACAGGTCTTCACTATTCTTCACTTCACTGGTCCTCCCAGCAAGATCAGTTGTATGTATCCCTTTTGATAACTGTTTGTCTAATCTGTTCTTAAAAGTTGGTACCTATTGACAGGTTGTCATTCAGAAAGTCAGTTCCAGGGTTTAAATATTTTTGCTGCTAGAATTTTTTGCAACTACAGCTAAAACCTCCCTCATTGCTTTTTGCATCCATTGCTTCTTCCCTGTTCCCCAATGGGTATGGAGAACAATATACCCACTTTTTTTTTTATTTTATTTTCCCCTCCATCATTTCACATAGTGGAAGATGGTCTCTTTTTTAGTGAGTGGAAGGGACATCTTCTATCCAATCACTGTTTAATACAAGTTGCGTGAATAAAGTTGAAAAAGAACATTCCATGGATGAATATCCCATTTCATGGTGGCACAGATGTTCAGGCTCTGGCCTTTTGCTGACGGCGAGGGATTGAGGCACCCTCCGGGGGACTGGGGGGGGTCAGGTTGGGAATGGGAAGGGAAGGGGACTGATGCTGGTCAGCAGAGGTGCAGGGTGGCAGAAACCCTTGAGCATGTCACAAGCATGAACCGAAGATGCCCGTGGCTTCTGTGTTGCTCATGAAGAATTTGTGGATCATGCCCTTTAAGCATCAACATTTTCTGTGGCTTTATTATTATTTTTTCCCTCCTCTGCCTCTATTCTCCAGTTTTAACACAGAGGATAAAATAGCGGTGAAGAAGATTAGAGGAGCTCCACAGCTGGTCAAGTTGAGTACCTCTGGGAGGTTAGTGAGTAGAATAACTGGGTGAGACTGCTAGCATTTTTGTGTGGTAATAGAAGCAACAGGTTCTGAAACCGTATCCAGCCATTTGTTTTCTGGGAAAGGGAACATAATATTTTCCACATTAATGCATTGTATGGGCTCAGCGTTGGACCTGACCCAATCTGCTGTAGTTCATGTGTGGCTGGAAGCCCAGAAATGCCAATTTTGTCCACTGAAGGATGGCACTAAAATTAGTTTAGAGCAGGCATACCTGTTGTTCACTTGTAAAAGCAATAGTCTTGTTGCCGCTGCTAGCTCTGCAATTTAAACTGTTGTCTATTTTTTTTATAATGCTTAATATACTTCAGTTGCTCCTTCTGCCCGCGTCTCATTCCCTCTGTGTTCCCAAAAATGTACATAGGCTCCTGACAGCAGAGTGCCACTGGAGGCAGGGAGACTTGGTTTGAGAATCGATGTTCTGAATGCTGTTTGTTTACAGCAGGTATAAAGCAGATGCGTTGTTTTAAGCTCTAAAGGACAGGGATGGGTTGGCAACCGTCCATCCGTGTGGCTTTGAAACTTGATTACTATTCGTTTGAATAGCGATGCACTAGATAGGTTTTGACAAACTCCAGATGGCAAAACAGTGGTGATGAAGCATTCATTTTGTATAAGTGTGCATATATATATGTATAGTATATGGAAAAATATATATGCGTATCTGTAGAGCTGTGCGAACATGAATTCGGAAAGCCTGTGGTTTAGATGAGTCTCAGAGGTCGTTTCTGTTTTCCCTTCCACTCCCAAGGATACTTTAATTGTTTTCTGTGGGAACTGGGTTGAAGTTAGACCTGGAGACGGTTGAACAGATACTCTGTTAAAAGTGAAGGACTGTTTCCTTCTGAGTATTTTTCAGGTGTATCATCCAGTTGAAACGCATGGCATCCAAAAAATAATCACTCTGAGAATGGGTGCTTTGCTAACTACATTTGATAGGAATGGTTTCCCGTGTACTTTCCCTTGTCGATGTGTGTGCACTGTTGTGTATTTATGTACTGCAGTGCATCTTATTAGTGTGCTGTATAATTTAGAAGAGAAGATGCTTTTTGCTTTGTAACTGAACTTCATGCATGCACAGGGAGATGACAGTTTACTGGAGGGGGGGGAAGAATTACTCAAATGGTGATATCTTCAAAATTTATCAAATCTGCTTCAATGTGTGCAGGGTAGCAACTGTGCTGACAATAAAAATAATAGTGCTTAGTACAGCATTTTTATGATTCAGTGCTATACAGACACTGACATGTTCTAAAATAACAGAGAACAGTAAGCAAAAACACTTTAAAGCTGTTCAAGAAGTGATACAGCAGGAGGAAGTGGTTTCCCAGCAAGGCAGAGGCTGTACGAGGATTAAAAGTGAAGACTTCCTGACCGCCAGCCCTGCCCTCCTTCTTCTGACTCCCAACAGCTAGCTTCTGTTTCTAACTTTTATGCCCCGTTTATACTTCCCATCTGAGGTCCCTCATTTGAAATTCCGCCTCAAAGTTGAGTTGAAAAATAGGGAGAAACCTCTGATCCAAACCCAAAACAAAATACCTTCTACTCCATATAAAAGCTTACACCTCCTCTTATAAAAAAATCTGTGTCGTTCCTTGTACGCCTAAAGGCCTAAAAAAAAAAACAAACCAAAAAAACCCCAAAAAAAACCCCCAAAAACCCCCATGGTTTCTCTTAGGTGTTAAAATGCTTTTTCTATTCTCATATTTGGATTGAAAGGGTGATCAAAAGCGTACATTCTCAAAATGTCATTTATTTATTTAAAACCTTTTATTTTGGGGTGCTTAACTCAAGTTATGTAAAGCGTGGCTTTTAAGGGTGCTGAGAACCCAGACTTGCAGTTATCTGGGACATTTTGCGGTGACGCCTATGCATGAGTTTGTCAAACTGAGAATCGGCTACTTTTTGAAAACGTTGGAGTAAGTGAGTTGTCTAGATGGACGCAATGGAGTTGTTAGCCTTGGTAGTGGATTCTGACTATCTGTCCTGCTGCACGTAGCAGTTTTAGGTTATTGCCAGTCTCTGATCAGTCAAGATGAGATATTAAACAGCAAATTTTAATAGTGGTCTGGCAATGAAGAACTGAGATTTTTATTTTTTCATCTGGTTTAAAGCCCATTTTGCAGTCAGGTTGGTCTTCAAACAGAAGAGTGTGTTTCCCAGCAGGTGAGATTTAAAAGAAGAATAAAAGCATCAGTCATTCTTTTTTTGTAGCTTACCTTATGAAGAGCTTAGCATCTGTGATACCAACCCTTATTCCTCGCTTACCCCAAATATAAAAGTGAATAGCAGAAGAAGGGTACATTTTTCGTGTAAGAAAACACATGTTCCTAAGTTTGATGTTCTTTACAGGTCAGGCCACAGGAATGAGCTGGGTGACTCCTCTGCCGCTAGGAGGTGGGGGTTCAAAGCACCTGTACTGGTTATACGCTTATCAACCTAAGCCTCATGAGGAAATACTAAAAATGGGATTTGGGCTCCTGAGGAAAACCTCAAGGGAAGCAGACTCCACAAAGTCTCTAGCTCCAATGATTTAGTTTGTTTGCTTTCAATTAAATAAAAAATAACAAAGGCAACTCCGGTAGACATTGATAATCTTTGGAGTCTGATGGTGCTTGTAGAAGAGGTTACAGCTGCTGGAGACTACTTCAGCTTAGTTAGCACTGTGTTTTGTAACTGCAATGCGTTACAGAAATGAGGTGCAAGCAGTCTGCTGGGGGAGCACGCAGCCGGTCACCTCTGAGGAGCACGAGGGGCTGGCCACTTTCTACAGCTGACACTCCGTAGCCTTTGAAAATCCTTCTTGGGTGCTCACAGGAGGAAGGTGGGTGCTCAGGCTTCACTAGTTTCTTTCAAACACATTTATTCTCAGTGAGATCTTTAAGACAGTGTAAGTCACGTTTAGTCATTGCAGATTTTGTAGGCACATAAAATTTTTTTAGTGTAACATACAGCAAAAAATGGTTTGTTTTTATAGATGTAGAGCTTGAACTGCTGAACAGATTTAGCTAAAATGCTCCAGATAAACAACGTACCTGTCTCTGTGGGTCAAACCCAAACTCACGAATGTTTGGGCCAAAATGAATTTCTTTGAGAGGGTTTTTAGAGGAACTTAAAAAGGCAGGGTACCTTTTTAAACTTTGAGATGAGTTTGTGATTTACAAATAATTGTTACCAATCACCTGTTAAGTACATTGTGGTTCTAGGAGTGTTGTCACTGAGGGATGGGCGATCCCTGGGGAGGAGGAGGCAGCAGTGCCCGCAGTGAGTGGTTGGGCTTAGCCATTTGTCATGCAGCCATTACCCCAAGTTGGACAAAAGCCTGAAAGTTGTGGAGGTACTAACCCCTCCACCCGTAGGTCTTCTTTAAAAATCAGCGTCACTGATTCAGAAGCAGGAATTGATTTGGAAGTGTTTTTGGAAGGTGGTTGCAAGGACTTGCCATGAGGCTCCACGCAGGGTGCTCTGCCGTGCCAGCCGCAGCATGAGGTGTGTGAGTGCACTCGAGGTCCAAGGTGGTTGGGTAGTTGAAGCTAAACGAAGGGCTAGGTAATTGAGATCCACTGCATTGCATCGTGTGTATTTTTTCCTCTTACTGTGCACCCTTATCTTAAGACTAGAGATGTAAGAGAGAAGGCGAAGAAAAATTTCTTCTCAAAGCTATACGGGCAATACAAATTTTTATGCATCAGGCCATTTCTCAACTGTGTAATAATTTCCAAACTCTTTTCTAATTTTCCCATCTTACTTTTGGCTTATTCAGATCTTCCTTTGTTTGCTGCATCTCCAGTTGTGATACAGCTGCAAATTTGGTCATGCTTTAAATGTCCACCAAAGCAGCATCTAAGACAATGCTTTGTAGAGAATATTTTTTGGGTTAATTTGCTGAAAAATAGCTTCTGGGACACTTAAAATGGGCTATACAGTGTGTATGCATATTTTATAAGTATGTATAAATAAACGAAACAGTGCTACAGAAAATACATGTCAGTCACAGTCACAGTGGTAAAAGTGGCTCTGTACAGCATCAGTGGTTCCTGCGCCTTATGTTGCCGGTCTCTTGCAGTGCTTCGCTTTTGTTCGGCAAGATTCTCCAAACTAAGCATCCCATCGCAAGGATCGAATAGCATGGAAATGCTTAAAAGACTCTGATCTCAGTCTGATAAACTCCTCTTTCTTGTTCCATATAGTGGAAACCTTTGAGTCCAGAGAAAACAAAATTGTGTTTGAAATATGACAGTCTGCTGTTAGTTGAAGGAAGCAGAGCTAAGTAAATTATTATTTAAGCGCATGGTTCAGCTGAAGAAAATGTCATACTTAATGACTGATGTGATGATCTGAAGTAGTGCATTGGTGTCCTGCGGTTCCTGTCTGTTGTTCATCGAGCAGCAAATACTACATGAAGTTTGGAGTAGTGGAGCTCCCCAAAACACAGTATTGCCTTATCTTACTGAAACTGGAAAAGCTGCATTTAACCAAAGTAAACCTCTCTTTTTACAGCGGATATTAGGGACAGGAGGAGCTTAGAAGAGCAGAGTTGACATTCTCCTGGTTATGTTGATGCTATTTAACTGGAGAATAAGAATTTTTAGAACAGACTAACTTGAAACCCTTTTTTGAAAATACTGACTAGAGCTGTGCTTTGGTAAATTGGTGATTTTTCCCTCTTTAACCAGGCCAGCACAAGACCTAGGCTGATTTTTCTTTCTCCTCTTTATTAGTAATATTTTATAATGCTTCACTGGTACATTGAAGAGAAACTATACAAGCAGAGAAATGAAATAACCAGTGAGGAAGCATGATTTTGTCTTCTCTGATGATTTCTGAAATCCTGCGCTCACCAGGGAGCCGTTCCACTCTGCCCACTGGCATTTCAGCACCTCTGCTGGTGCCTCCGTGTCTCTCCAAGCTTTGCCCTACAGATCGCCCATTTTGTTCCCTGGGTATCTGTTCCCTCCTGTTTTCACCTCTGGATGTGTTTTCTGGTCCACCGGGACCTACATCAGTGGTGAAGGCTCTATTCTCCACCTCTCACCTGGCACGTAGTCCTCTCTCTGCCGGTTATCCTTCTGTGTTGTCCAACTCTGGTTACTTCTCTTGAACTCTTTCTGGTTATTTCATCCAAAAGTCGATTTATTGGTTATTCTCCGTATATTTTCCTTATGCCAAGCTGCATGTTTCCCATGGCTTGCATAGCCTGGTTTGTTCCACACATCTTTAGATATTCCTTTAAGTGCCACTTCTGCCCAGTGTTACACAACAGATTGACCACCTCCATCCATTTTCTGGCATGCACCTTCTTTTGCAGCTGGTGATGGGACATCTACCCATCTTGCATCTTATGATTTAGATTCTTGCCTGTAAGAAACTGGCAACAGTTCTTGGCTCTGATCTTGCAGATCAAAGAAATGTAAATTAATACGTACCATTATGAAAAAGCCACATAAGCAAGTCTTGCATGCAATTATGGTACTTCTATGAGGATTTTTAAACCATCCTTTAAAAATTCGTAAGAAATTTACACTTGCTGTTTGTGTCTGTGTGTGTGTATATATTAGTCCTATCATTGAAACGATCCCCAGAAAGGATATGTTTTATATTCCATAGGTGCTCAGAATAACTTCTACAGAATTAGATTATTTTTAAAAAACAATAATAATAAGTAATCAAAGTGTGCCTATCACTTTGACTGTCCAGGTGGAAATCGTTCTGTGCATCATTTGAAAGCAGCAGAAATACAAGTCTTTTATGTCAATAGAGTTCTTCCATATTGTAACTCTTCATTTACATATTTTCTGCTTGGAGAGGCATATTGAGCACTAAAGACTAAAATTGTGTGCCATTAGTCACTAAATTGCGTTAAATCTTTCTGCTGCTGTGTGCAGATGGAAAGAAGATGGGGAAGAGCTCAGGTAAAAAGGTTTTTTTCCTAAATTATTTTTTTTTTAAGTGGAAGCATTACTGACGCATTTTGTTAGCATCTTCTGGTGCAAAGTAATAACATAGAGAGATGAAACAATCTGTTGTTTCGTCTTAACTTTCTCTTTCTGCTTAACCTTTGTCCAGATTAATTCCAAGCATCCCATTTTTAGGGGGGAGAAGAGAGAGGTTCAAGCTGTTTGACACTGTAAGAAGAGTAAATATTGAAGGATAGGTATGTATCCTCAAACTGTGGTAGAATGAAGCCACAGAATTTGGATCTGGGGACTAATTGCCAAAGACTTTGATGCTAAGATGGGAGATTTCCAAACAATTCTTCATAATACAAAGTCTGTTTACAAGATTCAAACTCTGCACTTGGATCAGAAGGGATGTTTTGGCGTGTTTTCCTCTGCCGAAATCTTATTTTCTGAAATCTTGAGCATATCAACGTGCAACTGTTTATATAGGAAGGCTAGGCAGGATTCCTCGGAGTGAAAGGAGATTCAAGGAACAGTCAAAGCATTTTTGCAGGCATTGCTTTACTGCATCCTGTGTTTGTACATGTCCCAAAGTCCCACAGAAATTCCCCCCTCCGAGGGGGTCTGGCCTTGCCATACTGTGCCCTCCTGTGGCAGAAGCCTCTGCTGTTTGCACTTGTGTCATGGTTTCAGCTGGGATGGAGTTGGCTTTCTTGCGGGCAGCGGGTATAGTGCTGTGTTTTGGATTTGGGATGAGAAATGGTGTTGATGGCACACTGGTGTTTTTTTGGTGGTTCCTAAGCACTCAAGGCCTTTTCTGCTCCTCACACTGCCCTGCCAGTGAGTAGGCTGGGAGTGCACAAAAAGTTGGGAGGGGACACAGCCAGGACAGCTGACCCCAACTGACCAAAGGGATATTTCACACCGTAGGATGTCATGCTCACTTACATAAAGCTGGGGGAAGAAGAAAGGGGGGGATGTTCAGAGTTATGGTGTTTGTCTTCCCAAGTAACCATTATGCATGATGGAGCCCTGCATTCCTGGAGATGGCTGAATACCTGCCTGCTGATGGGAAGCAGTGAATGAATTCCGTGTTTTGCTTGGCTTGCGTACACGGCTTTTGCTCTACCTATTAAACTGTCTTTATCTCAACCCATGAATTTTTTTTTGCACTCTTCAGATTCTCTTCCCCATTGCAACTGGGGGGAGTGAGCAAGCAGCTGCATGGTCCTAGTTGCTGGCTGGGGTTAAACCACGAGAGCTTGCTACTCACCACAGGAGATTGAACTCTGCCTGTTAGCTCCAGCGAGACCACAGAACCCCCAGGAGATCATAGAATCTTAGAATGCCTGCAATCCTTTGCCTTGGACTTGGTGTTTTGTAGTAGCATTTACCTGTGCAATGCTATGGCTAAAGTATGGTTTTATTAATGCATTTATTCTTTTCTGGGCATATGTATTTGAGTATTCTTAATCTCATACCTGAAAATGCATTTGGGACTTGTATTAGTTTGAAATAATGAGGCTTCCTGCTCATTCATGAAAAAATAATTCCGCAGTTCAGTGAGCAAGGAACGTCTTCTGTTTTGTTTTTTTTATGTTAGTATCTGAAAAAGGTCCTAGTCCAGGAATGGCACCACTGTACTACACACTAAAAACGCTATGCAAAGTCCAGTTCTAAAGTCCTCTAACCTAAAAGAGTCTTCTAACCTAAAAAATTCTCTAACCTAAGTGTCTGGCTTTTTCCTCTTCTGCTTCCACACCAGGCAGGTCGTGTCAAGGCTGTAACGGTCCTTTGCCCCTCTGCAACCCCTCTCCTTGTGTCCTCTGACCAGTTCCTTTCTTCTGCTGGTTTTTCCAAGTTCTCCTCAGACTTTCTAACACATTCAAAACACCCTGGTTGTGTTCCCCTCCGAGGTGGGCAGCTCTGCCTCCTTGGTGGCTGGAAGACTCCTCTTGCTGTGATGCACCCTTTATCTTGGCTTAGGCTGTGTCGTACTGACTTCTGAATGCATCCTGCTGCCCCACGTCCTTCATCGCTGTCAAGTGCACTGCTTCTGTGTCTTTTCTGTGTTTGGTTTCTTCTCATTTTCCATTTTTCCTCTGCATCTGAAAAGCTATAATCTTTTTCTTCAGAGGCCTGCTTTAATTCTCCTGTACGTTGCTGTCTGCAAAGCTCTTCACATGTTACTGAGAATCCACTGTGTGCCGCCGCCTTTCTCCAAACTGTGGATTTTAGATAGTGTAGTTCAACAGGCAACATGAAGCCTAGAAAACCCAGCAGCTTGAAATTACGACTGGCCAACCTGTAAACCTCCTGCAGCCATATTCTGTCACTCTCGCACGGAGCAGAAATCTGGTCCCTTGGTTTTGCTCTGGACTATAAGGCAAGAGGTGATACTGCACGTTAAAACTACATGACTTAGCTTTGGGAATGGTTTTTATAAAGGCTTTTAGAAGTGGACAGAAAGAAAGTATCTAAAATTTCAGAATTGCAAAAGGCCTATTTTTGTCTATGTTTTATGAGGAATACATAGTGATAAGATTTAAAACCTCTTGTAGATCATATATCTGCCCCATTACATTCTCATATGGGTATGCTCTTATTCAATGCAAAGAAGGAAACCTGATCTTTGCGTGGGCTGTTTCCCAGACCAGTAGATGCTTTGAGGCTGAGAGGTGTTTCCAATTTTGTTTTGTTGAGTGGTATGCTGACTGCATCGGACAACTGAGCTTGTGCTTTCTACTGCAATCAGTAATTTTATAAACTTCTCCAGTAAAATAATAACTTTAATTATTGAGGAGTATGAAATAGACCTAAATGAGCTTGTTAATATTAATGCTTACTGTACTTGCTGAAGTTACTAAGCTTGTTATGGACCTGGGCTAGCGTATTCGTAAAAGTAAACAAACGCAGCTGCCCTTTCTGTTCATGGACAGTTAGGAAAACACCTTGGATTTCTGCAGGTTAGTGGCAAAATTGTTCTCCGAGCATTTCCTTCCCACATATTATTTCCCTCTATGGGCTTTTTATTAACTGTTTAGTTTGTCTAAGTTACCCATTATTAATAGGTTCTGGCTATTCACTGGTGTTGGATCTTTTTGTATCTGCACTTAAGTATCTGATGGCTAACTGAAACAGGGTTAGAGAAATGAGAGATTTCAACAGCATGGGTATATGAACATTATCTTTTTCAAATGCATCTGTTTGAAACCTGGTTTTGCAAGCCAAAGTCATGAAGTTGCATGCTCGATGAAAATCAAGTAAAAGCATTGAGCGGTCCTTTGAAAAATACTTGTGGATCTTATTCAAAGGCATGTCTCTAATACTTTTTTAAAAGTATTTTTTGAGCTGGACTGATATATACGCAGTTTCATTTTTTTCCGGATGGAAAGACCTATCTTTTGTGTCTGTGCTGGAGCTGTGACAGACCTAACAGGACAAAACCCACGGATGTAGCAGCAGGTCCTCCAGCTTCTGTTCCTTCTACCTAGGTGTATCTGTATATAAAAATCTTTTTTTGGAAAAAAGCTGTATGAAAAAGTAGCAGAAATCCTGCGTGGGGAGGAGGAGACAGGGAATGAGTGAGTGTGCGCGTGCAGCTTTGCAAGCATGATGTCATTCTAATTTGCACTGCTAGGGGATGAGCTCATCGGGGAGGGGTCTTGCAGAATTACAGCTGTGCCAATTCATCCCGGCTTTGATTAACGTTCTCCAAGCTCCCTCCTTGAACTAAACAACAGGCGCTGCGTTATGAATTATTTAAAGACTTATGAGAGCTTCTACTAAATAAAATCAAGCATCAGTTCAAAACAAAAAAGAGTGAACTCTCTATTTTGCTTCCACAGTGTTGTTAGAAAATGGCATGTCTGCCATTCCCAAAAGGATAAGCAGGTTGTTTTTTTTTCTCCTCCCATTCCTGCTCCTTAACATTTCTGTGCTACTAGTCTCCAACAACAATCTGAGTTGCTTTTTTGTAGAAGCTGGGTATATAGACCTAATATATATGTGTGTGTGTGTATATATGTTCCTTGTTTAGATACAGTGTAGCATTGACAAGGCTGTATTATTCCACTCTGCAACTGGGTTTTCATTTCTAATAGGAGTTTAAATATAAAACTCGGACTGTTAGAAAAAACAAGCATATTCTTTATCTTTCTAGAAACCACACTTAGACTCATTGTTATTTTTTTAAATAATCCATAAGAAAATATCTGAGAACAAAATAGCTTTGCCCTTTGTTGTTTTCAGGAGTTTGTCTACATTAAATATGAGACAGTTAGGATTTTTCTTAATCAAATTTAAAAAATAATTTTAAAATTCTGCCTGCATTGTGAAGAAAGTTGGCCTCCTGAAACAGCAGAAGATCCAGTCTGGGGTTTTTTAGTTTTTAGTTTCGTTTTTTTGTTTGTTTGTTTGTTTCACAGAAATCATGACATTTTGCAAATGGGTCAGAGCAGCTGGTTGAAAATCAGATAAACTATCTGGGACCTGTTGCTGCTGTACTGTACCTCCTGCATAGCTGTGGTCTAGAGGTGTTGGCGGATTTGTGTGTTTACATTCACTGAAATTCTCCTCAGAAACTTGTTTAGCAGATTTTTCAAAAGATTAAAACACTAGGTTGAGGTGTGGGGTGCAAATGGTGAGAGCAGAATTGTGCCTAGCGTCTCAAAAATACTTTGGGACCTCTCTAAGAAGCAGAATGCAGGATAAATGTTCGACATTAATTTGGTTTCTCACAGATACCTGGTGGCTGGTTCTTCAGTGCAACACCTACGTCCAGAGGTGAGGACAGGGAAAACTTCTCTGTTTCTGAAGTCCTTATTGCTACTATCTTTAACAGCTTTATAGTGTTATTCATTCCTGATGTAAGATAATTTAGTCACTTCCTTTAGATGCGTGTATCTTAGTAACTGTAGTATGGCAAGCAATACAAATGCTGGGAAATCTGAAATTAAATACAGGTGGAGATTGAGTTACAACACCTGGTTCCTCTTACATCGCTGTGTCCCCCTTTCAGCTTTGGGTTTGGGGTCTGGGGGGAGGAGTCCGGCTGAATACCCTGAAGTGACCAAACAGGTGAATGTTTTGCTGAGGACTAATACTAAAAGAGTGTGTTGCTGGGTGAAGTAGTTCAATTCAAAGACCAAGCTGGCTTTTATCAGTAAGTTCACCAAAAAGTTACCAGATTATAAAATCATCATTTTCTAAAAATCACAGGGGACAATTAGAGTATGGAAATGCTGCACTGCCCATTCTCTTCCGTGAAGGGAAAGGAGGAGTATCCTCTTTATACTGTAGTACACGTTTTTTAATAAGAAAAACCTGCTACTGAAGATGTAGAAGGACTTAGTGTAATTATTGCAGTCTCTATAACTCGAATAGATGAAGAAACAGGGGTTTTTTTTATCTTGATGAAAATATTCTGGAAGCATGGGCAGCAGGTAGCAACTCTTCAGCACCTGTGAAAGGCTTCAGCTGGGAGCCTGCTAGTGCTCCTGCTCCTTCTCCCACCCCTGAGCGTTAGGAAAACCTGGAGTAACGCAGATAGTCTTGCACGCAGTTTAAGCGCCAGCTTCCTTATAAGCAGCTTTATCTGCAACAGACAAATTGTGTACCATGCTAGCTTGCATACTTTCAAAATAGTAATCTTTTAATTTCATACTGTGAATGGGAGCAGTGCCAAAATATGCTTATTCAGAGGTGAACTCAGAATGTCTTCAACATTACCAACCCAGCATGTCCCGTTGAACAAAACCTATGTTGAATGAACACTGTTTAGTTTCCAGTATTTTACAGCACTTTATATACAACTGTGCTCAAGGATGAACTTAATCTTCAAGGCGGCAAGCGGTTTGCATTCAGAGACAAAAGCAAAAATAAGCCTGCTACCCAAAACTTAGAAATATTGAGACAAACCCACACTTTGGTTTTGTTGAAGTAAAGCTTAATTAATTGTTTTGGAAAGTTGCCTGGAAATGCTGTTGGGGATGCTGCTGCTTCCAGGAGTAATGATGGAGGGGGGTCTCCTCTGGGTTTCACTGCTGAATTGGTAGCACCAGTTGATAGTGATGGTGTAGCTGATGCTGGCCAAACTCCCTTCGCTCTTTTGCCTTTACATATGTAAAACTGGGACTATTTTACTGTGCTTTTGGGGTTCTCCTGGAAAGAGCTAAATAGTACAGAATAGTAGGGTATATCTTAATTTTAGAAATGTAGTTACAGCTAAGCTTGTCAATCAACAGGAAGTACCTTGGTAAAAGTTGTTGATTAAATACAGATTTGTTATTCTGAAAAACTTAGTAAGAATGGGAATTTACTTTCAGATGGTGAAATATAAGTATCTTGTATAAGCTGTCATTGTAGTCAGGATATCTCCTCAATACAGAGGCCAGTTGGCTTGGAGATCAGTTCATCATCATGGATTCATGGGGACAAACTTCTAGCAGGACCTCTTGCGATAGGACAAGGGGTAATGGCTTTAAACTAAAAGAGGGTAGATTTAGACTGGATATAAGGAAGACATTTTTTACAACGAGGCTGGTAAAACACTGGCACAGGTTGCCCAGAGAGGTGGTAGATGCCCCATCCCTGGAAACATTCAAAGTCAGGTTGGATGGGGCTCTGAGCAACCTGATCTAGTTGAAGACACCCCTGCTCATTGCAGGGGGTTTTGGACTAGATGACCTTTAAAGGTCCCTTCCAACCCAAACTATTCTATGATCTTCCCTGAAGGAAGTACCAAGTGGGAGATGGAGTTGGCTAGACATAAACATGCAGTGCCATATTACGTGCTGCCTGTGCAGAGCTCTGGGAACTGCCTGACACCTTGCTCTGGGAGCAGCAGCTAATGGCCAGGGGGGATATGCTAGGGCATCTCAGAGATGCTGGATACCTAAATTTAGTGAAGCCCAATCTTAACCCTGCTGGTAGCGGCTGCTCCCTGTGCTCTGCTAATTGTTGTGACCATGTTTCTGTTGACAGTGTGGGAGTATAGGCGCATAGTCCGCTTGTGTACATAAGTATAGGTGTCTTACGCTGGAGTTGAATCCCACTCGGTGTCAGCCAGCTCTGCATGTATTTCTAAGCAGTCCTTCAACTGAAACTCGCTGTTGTGTATCCCAAGTTTTTGGTTTAAAAATCCTCAAAAGGAGCATTTTAAAAACACGTTTATTGCTTATGGTAGTGGTTTATAAAACTTACTGATGCTTTAAAGACAATTTGTTTTAAAATGCAAAAAGGCTTCTGTGAGAGAAATGCTTATTGACAAACCCGTACTTCCCTTTGCAGGTCCTACAGAAGGAGCAGCACTGGTTGTTGCACTGACAAGCACGCAGTTCTAGGCATTGAGGTTAAAATGTAGATATTTGGGCATGGGGACTTGGAGGGAGATGTAGTGCTACTTTCCTGCTAGTTCTGATAAGGATACAAAATCGGTTTCAGAGCTGCGACCAAAAAATATCCGTCAATTACAGGAGTTAAGGAAGCGTATGGAAACTACAGATCAAGTATGATCGCCAGTGGCTTGCGGGAGAGTGAGAGTAATCAGTGTTGTCAACTATACCCTTTTTGTTCCCGGGAAACTGAATTAGTCTAGGTAGAGGCAATATTTTACTACATTTAAAAACTTAAATACAGGCGTGGGTGTCCTAGATTTGTTACCAAAGCCTTCTGAGTATTTTTTTTTTTTTCTATTGTTTGCTGGTTTTTTTAAGATACTGCTGACTGTAGGTGTGCTGGGAGAAGATGGGTCTGGGGGTGGAAGGAGGAAAACTACCACTTGGTTTTATATATTATTGAACTCAACATAATGCAGTTTTAAAATTTGGGGCTGGGATTTCATTTCCTGAGGTGCAGCCAAGGTTTCCAGGTTCCTGCAGATGTCAGAGCTTTGCCTGGGAGGTGGGGGATGCAGGTTTGGACTTCCTCCACTGGCATCATGACTGGTGGTCCGTCACCTGGGCCTAATCCTGAGCTGTCGCACGAACAGTGAGCAGTAGCACCCTTGTGCTGCTGTCTCCCCAGCGCTGACTGTCCTACCTGTTGGGACCTGTGCTAGCTGATTTGATGCTGTGTATGCGTATACATACACGTATACATACTTATATATGTATACATATTATATGTAATATAACTCTGTTGTATTGTGCCATACAGATGTATTTTAATGTGTGTTCCTGTTTAGTTATTTAGTATTTCAGGAGCTCTCATTTTGAAAACAATTATTTTGAAGTGACTCGACATGTACATTTTTATGTGACCATTTCCAGTATATAGTTTCCAGAACTGAGTTTTAAATTAATGGGAACACTTTTTCCGGGTTTGGAAATGTAAGGAAATTTATCCACTTAGCTATTGCTTAATGCTGCATTTCATTTTCATAACTAACTAACCAACTAAATAAATAAAATTAAAGTGATTCATCACACTCTCTTTTATAGGGCTGAAGTCATAATACAGATGCATTTTCATCCTATAATAAATGCCAAACAGGCATTTTCTGTTCTAGAGAAAGAAACTATGTGTTTTGGTAAGATTGTTGGCATGAACTGAATTAAACCCTTGATATTTAAGGAAAGTATAATAAAAAGTAAAAAATTGAAAGAATACATCGTTTTCGTTAGCCCACCATTTGATTTTTCTAATCTGGGGACTTCTCAAAGCATTTTGTGCAGTGTACTGGTGGTACCCTCTTTTTGGTGGTTTCCACAAGGCTTCGAATAGCTAGTCATGCACAAAACCATTGATTTTAGGACGTTTGGCTTAAAAACAGCACAGAGGAAAGGATCACTTGGCTAAAGGAGCCAAGTATTTGCAGAAACTTCTTATTGAGTCTTTGTGTTCCCTGCTGGGAATTTCTCCAGTGGAAAATTAATGGAAATTAAATCAAGTAGCAACTCACCAGGGCTGTCAGCTGATTTCTGAGTAGAGCAGGTATTTATTTTGTCTTTCCACCAGTAACTATATTCTTGTCACTGCTATAAATGAATTTTTAAAAAGTGTTACATAATCAATTGCTATTGCACATTAACAAGCTGTGGTTCAACTCGTCAAATGATAACTAAGAGAAGAAACAGGCAGCATATAACTTTATGAAATATTTCTGGAGTGCAAATACAGGGGGGGAAAAAGGGGTATCCCTTTTGTTGTGCCTGCGTTTTGTTTAGTATAGAGGACAGTGGGCTGCTGAAACAAATTTTCAGCTAATGAGCTCTCCCAGCAGTCTGACATGGGAAAATGTAGTCTGTAAGTGTGCTGAAATCCTCCAGTCTATACATACAGCTTTGCTGTGTCGTGTTCTAGGGCACGACTTGAAAATGCATGATTTTAATCTGATAAATTAGTAAAAATCACAACTTTCGGGCTGGGGGGGGAAAGTGGAAAATGAATACTCACTCTAAAGCTTGATTTAAGAGTACCATTAGAATTCTGGCTGCAAAAAAGCTTCTCTAAATGTTTGGTTTTTACAGACTTCCGTTCATAGCAGTTGAAGCTGAAGTGGGGCTCAAGTTAACAAGGGTAAATATTCACCCCACAGATTTTGTCCCTGTGATTTAGTTTTGGGAACAGGCCTTATTCAGATCAGTGCCAGAAATCATTAGGGAAAGTCTCTCTCTCTCATAGTGGTCTCTCTGCTCCCAGGTTTTGAAGCAACTGACGTTGTAATAACCCCCAACCCACTCATAACGACTCAGAAATACTGCATATTACTACTGCAAACAGTTTGCAGTGTTAGAGAACATATTACATATACTATAGAAATATTGTTCCATATTGTGTTTGGTGAGGGCACAGCCCTTGCTTGCTGCTCTGAACTTAGGTTACTTGTGAAGTTTTTTGTGAAGGCAACTTTTAAAACATCAGCTACTTCTCTGACTCTAGTGAGTCTTCTGTTATTTTTTTCAATAGTGGTAGTTTAAAAAAATCAGCTGAGAAAGAAACTGCTTATTCTTGAGGAATAAAAAATGAGAAGATGAATGAAAAAACGAAGGCTGCGATTACTTTTTTGATTACTGCAACTGGAATATCTAAAATCTTCATTGTTCACCATGGCAGTAATACCACAGCAAAGTTACGCTAGACATTTGGGCTTCCCTGTATAACTCAGATGCCCTCTAGGCTAAAATGTGAAATCAGTTTTACTTCTGTGCATCTCTGATTCAAGAGTGATGCGTGAGGCTCTGTTGATCACGTTGTCTGATTGCAACAGCTTTTTTTTTTTTTTAACTTTTTCTTTTGAAAGTTGCCACCTTAGCATTTTCTGAAAAACTGTTTCCTTCCAAGTTGCTAGGTTGTGTGCCCTGAATTATTCCAGAAAAAGCATGACTGTGAACACACATGCAACAACATGGTTTTATTTTGCTTTAAATTTTCATGAAGTATTTTGGAAGGATGATATTTTTGACAGGTCTTCCACTATCAAGTAGTTAAGGTGGTTCAGATATGCTCGTCTGAGTCTGGATAGCAAATTAACATCTGTCTGCGGGAGCTGACAGCACATGAATATGCTTAAACAGCCCTAACACATGTAGCTTTATGCTACAATTGTCTGTTCTCACATCAATAGATAAGTGTTTGAATTTGTCTCAGATGTGTTGCTTGGGAGTGAGGTATGCTGAAGGAAGGTGTGAATTACAGAAGTTGGCCAAAGCTTTTTTTCTTTCCTTTTTTTTTTTTATGTTTGTATATATATTTGACTGTGTGTTTGCACCCAGCACTATCCAGTTGAAAGACCTCTGTTTTCTAATTATTCTTCTTTGGCTAAGGTGTAGGTGTTACTTAAGTATGTGTTTATCTAAATGCCATTAAATTGGGGACAAATCTTTGTGGTTACCAGCAGTTCTGTTATCCAGACAGAAGCACAGAAGCCAGATGAGTTCAAACTAGTTGGAGTCCTGTACATCCCAGTGCTGGGGCGCTCGGGCTGCTGAGGGGCCAGTGGGAGCGGGAGGGAGCAGCTTTCTCTTTCTCCTCCTGGGCAGGGGTCTCTGCTGGGCAGCTCAACCACAAACATGCTTGGTCATCAGATGTCAGCCTGGATGGAGAGTCAGGCAAAACACGATGGTCGAGGATGAAGCCTTTGCTTTACACCTCCCATTCTGTTTTGGGGGTTTTTTTGCTGGGTTTCTGCTTTGGAAAGGCAGGATTTTGTCAGTTCCCAGTACTGCAATCCCAGAGGAAACGCAATCGGAGGTGTACTGCCAGGACTGCATGCGCTGCTCTTCATGAGCCAGGTACAGCAGCGAGAAGTCACACAAGCGTCATCCTTAGAGTTATTTAAAGAACAAGGAGAGCCTTTTAAATACAAAGCGAGAATGCCGACACGCTTGGCTGTCCTACGGCAAGCAGTGGCAGCCAGCAGAGGAACCACAGATGGGCGCGTTGGGTAACAGCCTTGCTGGTCGGCCGATTGATGCATCCCTTGTGACAGAGCATCCCTTCAGCGCAGCACTGAGCAAGGAGGGCAGGGAGGAGAGCAGGCGTACGGAAACCGTCACGATCTGGATCTGCCCTTGAGTTTATTTTCAGCTCTATAGAACATGGCCCTGGTTGCAAAGCAAGACCAAAAAAAATCAGTCCCTAAAGCACATGTTAATGTTTTAATAATACTTTTGTTTGTGGAATGTTTTTTGGAGGCTGCAACGTTATAGATGCTTCAAAGTGATATATTGTGCTCTGTTTATAGCTGAATACCTTTTGTTAGGAAACCTTGTTTGTGGATCATGTACAGACACAAACGTGTGGCCATGGTTTTTTCTGGTGTTACAAATTAACAATTCTCTTTTTAAGATAGTCCTTTAAAGTGAAGGACAAATATGCATCTGATGCATGGTTCTTTGTCTTATTTTGTATGAAATTAATGAATCAAAAATTCAACTATAAGGTCCTATGCAGGAGGATAGAAGACAAGATATAGAACAAATAAAAATCCTTTTGAATGGTAAAATGATTCTTTTCTAATTTCCTGTGCATGCACACGTGTGCTCTTTCTTGCTCTTCCTGATTTACCTCAATTTAACTGTGTACATTATCAAAACGTTAGTAAAACTTCCAGCCATTGCAATTAATTCAGGCTGTGCAACAGGCTCTGCCCTGTATTTCTTTGCTATTAGCAGTCATCCCTGAAGCACAGAAGTGCCACTTTCCTCTCCGAACTGTTTGTCATGAATGTTGCTTTAATCTCTTTCAGTTGGCCAAGTTATGAGTCCCATGGTTCCCAAAGTCCCAAGTCAGGCAGTTCAGGGTCTTTTTTTTTTTTTTTTTTTTTTTTTTCCTTTTTTCCCTATGGAGTAGTGCCTGAAGCACACTGATATTTTGGGGGCTGGGAGGGATGTCTCTGTGTGCTGTCAGTGATCAGTACCTTTCTGATAATGCAAACCAAGGCGTGAGTTGAACCTGCCACTGAAGCTGCAGCCACAACCATCAGCGCTGTAAGAGTAGCATCTTTGTTCTCTGAAAACAGGGAGAGTTTCAGATAATTTACAAAACTTTTGACATCTTCAACAACAGGACGGTGGGCTGCAGTGGTCTGGGGTCATGCTTGTCATCGGCAAGCTGTCATTACACTACTGCTGTAATGGCTTCAGCTCACACGGTTCGCTACCAGAGCTTGCTCCTGCCAGGATGAGAACCTGACTCGAGCGTTTGAGCCAAGCGCTTTGGCATTAGTGAAAGGAAGAACTTCACAAAGTGAAGATGGCACAGCCTGCTGAGATAAACTTGTGCTTCCTTACTCCCAGCATGCTGTAAAGAAAGATGCTGGCCTAGACTTGCTCATCTGCTGAGGTGCGCTGTGCAAACAGCAAAATCCTGTCATGGGGAGGATAGAGAGCAGTTCCCACTGCCCAGGGGAGTTTTTTGTTGGGTGAGTTGTCAGATGCACCTCCATAGTCACTGGCATCAGCCAGACCATGCCGGTGGGATTGGGAGGGCGAAGGGAGGCTTTTAAAGGTAGGAGGAGATGGGATGGGTAGTGCATGCAGGAAAACTTTGCTACCTGAATCTTTTCCTTGACATCAAGTTACATAAGGACTTTGCGCTGGAGGTGAAATAAGGCAAAGATTACCCTAAGCAAGCCGGGGGAATCGGTGACCTGCCGAGTTGTGCTTAGGAGGGGAAGGGAGTCGAGGTTGTGTGTGTGTGTGTGTCGAGGGAGATTGTTGAAGGGAAGTATGAGAGAAATAATACGATTCATCTACTTTGAAAAGCCAAAAGGTGATGGTAGAGAAGAGGCTGCGGTTAGGCTGTGCCGTCAGCTCCACTGGGAACTCGAAGCTGCATTGCAGTTTTTACATCTGTATTGAGATGTGCAAAGGAGAAAGAATAAATTCAGTTACCTTCATTTTTCTGGGGGAAAAAAGATCAGAAATTATGGATATTCTAAAGACAGCTTATTCCTTAAATAAAAATGATAAATTTTCAAAACACAGTAATGTTCTGCAAAGCTAGTGTTTAGTTGCAGTGCTCCAGGTTACACAAAACGTAGTGTACCTACAGGACAGCAGTGTAATCTGTCTCTGGAAGCGGTCGTGTTTGTATCATATTAAAAACTGCTGTCAGGTGAATGCTACTTTCAGACAGTGACTCATGGAGAAGTCACTCATTCTCCATGAAGGCCACATCTCTTGGCCAAAGTAGCTGACATCCTAACTGGAGGCTCCCAGGAGAGCAGCAAGGAGTTGTCGTTCAGCGCTGCAGAGAGGACTCGGTCAAAGTGGATGTTAAACAGGCACCAAACTGTGACTGCCAGCTTCTCACTGGCTGAAGCTAGTCCTTTTCTTCTCTTTTATTAAACGATGTATTTATTTGTTAATGGCTTTATTTATCTTCACCTTTGAATTTTCATTAAAATGTAACAGGATATTTTTTTCTCCCAGAAATTCTCTGATGGTTGTAGAAAAAGGCAGGCATGCTAGGGGAAGTCTGGCATCAAGAAAAAAAGAGAGAGTAGGAAAACCTGAGCAGAGCTTCACAAGACAGAGGGGCTAAGATGACGGGAGAAGTTGAGGAAGAGAGGATGTTTGCATTTATGGAAATAACGGACAGTCTGCCTGACAGTATGCAAAGCGGGATGTTTGGCATTTGCAGTTCCCTTTGGTTCTGTAAGCCTGTGTTTCTAGTGGGTATGATTTTAAGACTAAACTAATAACAGTGCTTCTCTGAGACTTCCCTCCATTCTGAAGAAAGAGGTGCCATTTGCTGTGTTGTGTGTGAAAAAAAATATTTAAATAATTTCAGCAAAAACTTTAAATGTCAATGCGTCCATGACTGTAAATATTTTCATTTGTTACCATGGAGTATTGCACATGCTCAACCACTTCTAGGATTGTTACATGAAGACAAAGAAATTAACTGTTGGGCCAGTGCTAACAGTATGGAAATAGAAAAATGATGGGAAATGCTGTGAATTGTTGACTAACAGTGGAAAGAATCCACTTCTCTATATGGGAATAGGAAGAAAATTGAATTCTGTAATGGAAAATGATGCCATCTTGTCTGTGTTACCTTTGGTAGAAAGAAGTAGAAATAAGGTTAGTAGTATCAACCATAACATGGACATTTTATAACTATTCAAGAAGACTTTGGTAAATTTTTACAATGTGCATCTGTGGTTTAATACAGAATACAGCTTCTAGGGGACAGTATGGAAGGTGGTGAAGATGGTGTCTTCAAGATGAAGAAGGTGTCTTCATCACAGTTAATTTTTTGCTGTGATTTCTTCAGGTGACTATTACTATTGTTCATGTACCTCTCAGTATCAGGAGTAACTTTATGGAAGTGGGAGATTGGATAACATGAGCATAATACCAGACCCACAATAAGTGACTGGCTGTTTTATGTCATGGTAGTCATTGCTTGTAATATTTGTTACAGCAGCATTTACCTAGACAAAAAAAAAAAAAAAAAGGCATACTCTGCTATGTTATTAAAAAAATCTACAGCAGTGTTATGGCTTCATAAACAGTTACTAACACAAATACATGCATTACCAAGGAGAGAGTTTCCATCTAACAGAACAAACAAGAGAACAGGCTGGACCTAGTCCTAGCCAGAGGCTGGACAGTGTATTCTCAATTTCCCTTTGACACCTGCAGGCCACAGTTCAGCTAGTTTCTCATAATGGGAAAAAAAAAAAAAAGGTTGAGTTTCAGACAAGAACACTAAAGATGACAGTAGATTTAAGCCAGATGCATTTGTCTGCTATCATGTATTATGTCAGTGGTTTCATTCTTTTAAATGCAAGGCATTCAAGTAATTAAAAGTAAACAAACAAAAAACCCCACCCCCGGACTCATAGAGCAGATCTATTATAGCACAAGGAATGTTTGATGTTAAAAGCATCTTTGAAGAACATTTAGATTGGGAGTACTTATTCCCGATACCTCCCTTCAGTTTTAATCCATCTAAATTGCCCATTTTATATGCTCACAGTGGTTTATCAAAAAAACAAATGAGTTTCATAAGACTTCATAATCCATTTTTATTTTCATAATATCTCCACATTTTTATAAAGTTATGTCTTTATCTCATTCAAAATAGAAGTAGCTATTTTGATTGCCTTTTCCTATAATGATGTTACAGATCATCGGTAAACTAGTTGGAAACAAATGGCAAAGCAATAATTTGCAGATTGGGTTTACTACCCAAATCTCCCACTGTCCTGATAGGACCACAGGTGGTAATTGCTGCCCCTAGCTTTTTCTTGGTCCTCTGTCACTTGGAAGGTGTTTCATATGTTGCCACTTGCAGATTATTAAATACAAGTCTTTCCCTGCTCTCAAATGATGTGTTATCCCCCCACTTGTTTGACTGTGCAACCTGTATTTTTTGACAATTTGATATTACCGTGTTACAGTTACAGGGTCAGATTCTAACTTCAGGTCAATTTATTCCACCAGGATTGTTGCGTGTATTTTAAAAACACAATCAGCCTATAAAAACTATGGGGTTTTTTTCATTGTTATTTTTCATTGTAATTTCATTGTCATTTTTTGTCATTTTCATTGGAGAGGGACTTTTTACAAGGGCATGTAGTGATAGGGCAAGGGGTAATGGCTTCAAGCTGGAAGAGGGGAGATTTAGAGATGATCTCTGGAAGAAATTTTTCACTCTGAGGGTGGTGAGACACTGGAACAGGCTGCCCAGGGAAGCTGTGGATGCCCCATCCCTGAAGTGTTCAAGGCCAGGTTGGATGAGGCTTTGAGCAACCAGGTCTAGCGAGAGGTGTCCTTGCCCATGGCAGGGGGTTTGGAACTGGATGATCTTTAAGGTCCGTTCCAACCTAAACCATTCGATGATTCTATGATCTCTCCATAAAAGGGCAATGCTTTCCCTTCCTTCAAAGAAGGGGACCAAGAGTGAAAAATCAGAGCTCTGAAATTTCTTGAAGGTTTGCATGACTTCCCAGCGGCTTTAAAGAGAATCTGTTGTGTATCCGTAGTTGTCACAAATCACTCCTTGTTTGTTGCTGATTTTTAAATGCTAGGACCGTTTATAAATCCACATTAATTTGTGGCAAAGGAGTCCAAAATAAAATGCTTATTTAGTTTAAGGTAAATCTGAAGGTTTGATACAGATACAGTAATGTTGCATAGTGTATGTGCACTATGGCAACTTGCCTGACGGTCTTTAATGTAGAGTAACGCAAAGTAGCCGTGCATAGTACTGTTTTCCCTGCCGTGGCCAATCTTACTCACTTTGTGCTGTTCTAACAAGCATGATCATTCCTCACTGCAATATTGCCAGATTTGTGCATGAAATGTCACTTTTCACACTGTGACACGTGCCCATGGTATGTTTTGAAAGCACAACTCTAGGTCTAGTTTTGTGATTTTTAACTCTCATTTTTAACTCTCATAAATCGAGGTGCAGAACGCTTAACAATCCTAACATGAATTAAACAAAATAACGATTCATCTGCCACCGCTGCTCATTGCAAACATTTATGAGTTAGAAAATTGTACCCTAAGAGAACATCCTGAGTTCGGCAAATATGGAAACTATTCTAGTTGTTTACGGACTAAAGAGGGGCCTTCCATGGGAGATTATTTTAAAGTCATCATCAGTGGGATTGTTAAGGAGGGGCATCTCCAGTACAGTAGTTAGTGTCAAGTAACAAAGAAATATGTGTAGTAACGGAGTTTAGTGTCTAACATCAGTGAACGCTGGCTACCGTCGAGAATAGATAGTCTAGATGGTCTAGAGTTTCTCATTTTCTTGTTGAAATCATTCTGCTTTACATAGATACGTACATATTCTTGTGGAGAGTGTGGTTATTCCTGCCTGGGATCTCTGGGAGAGGCAGGTGCACACGCTGTACAGCATAGGCACAGGGGTCGATGCTCTTTGGAAGAAGCCCTGACCTTTCTGCACACAGACTGTGCTGAAGGCTTCTTCAGCTGCTGGAAGCTGGCAGCCCTGGGGACGCTTTGGCATGGCTGTGTGGTGTCAGTCACCTTTGGCTCATGCCCAGTAGGTCCTACTTTGCCCAGAGGCTTCAGAGACATTTCCTTACAGGACATCCATCTCCTTGAATGGTCTAACGGATTTTTTATCTTTTGTAGTGTCTGGTTTTCTGTCCACCATTTTTTAAATATCTTCAGTTCATATATGTGCAAGAAATGTTTAAATGATGGGATGAGAAGATGGCCATCCGTGAGGTTGTATTTGGTTCCTGTGGAAGAAATTAAGTTGTTAAGGGTCTTTAAAAGGGTTGAACAATTGTTTTAAAGGCAAGAAGAAAGACTGGTGTTTATATTAAATATATTTCATCTTTATAAGAGATGGTTCAGAGAAGAGACGGCTTTGTGCCCTATTTGTTTCAAGACCAGGTGCCGACGTTGAGACACTTCGTGTTGGTTACGCCTGGAGATCTTCTGGTGGTGGTACTTCACAGCTCATAAAGTCAAGTTGGAATTTCAGGTGCTAACGAAACAACAAAAACCTCTCATCTGTGATTGTGATATTAAAAAAAAAAAACCACAAAGCTCCTGAAAAATCTGAAAGACGTAATGGTAAACTACATGTCACGTGAAATGAGATTACACAGTGGAAAGGGATTATACAGTGTAGAGTGTATGCAATATGGTTTTAGTTACTGCAGAATGTATTTTTAATAAGTGGTGGTATCTGTTTCAGTCTGTAATCTAGCACGCTTTTTCCTAAAACAAAGGACCAAGTCCTTCTTTAGCTCTTCAACACATCACCAGTCAGTCAGAACATCAGCTTGTCTCCTGAATCATTGTGGCATAGAATTGCTGAAGATAGTTTCATGCCACTGGAATAGCCTCGGGGGCTTTGCTTTATGTTTTTCGCATTTAACTTGGAGCAACTGTGGTTTGCTATAAATTGTATCAAATAGTGGCTGGGTCTCTGGCTGACTAAGACATTATCATTCAGAAAATCCTGTTACCTTTTCTTCCTTGGCAACGGGGCGTATCCTGAACTGTGGCTTAATAAACATAGACAGAGCTTGATGTAAAGAAATACTGAAGTTACTGTGTACGTTCATGTCACAAAGCAAATTTATAGGAGGAGATGTCGTAGCACATAAAGCAATGATGAGCTTAGACCTTCTGCTTTCGATGTCTAGTAGTGTGAAAACAACAGAACGATCATAAAAGTAACTAAATCAAACCTGATAAAAGGTAATATTTGTCTCCTGAATAACGTAACTAGGTTGCAGTGCTCCCTGCCATAGAACATGACTGAAGCCCAGACATGGGGACAATGTACAGAGGGAGATAATGTGGAAAAGAAGAGTATCCAGAGCCATAGCTGATAGAAGATGTATTGGAAGATCTAGAGTATTTTGTTTGTGGTTTTTTTTTTTAATCTGGTCACAGAGTGCAAGGAAATTCATAATTCCTGGGAATGGGATGGTATATTGATCGTGGGAATGTCCCTATTGCATCTTCCTTTGAAACAGTCAGTGTTGGCCACAGAGTACCAGACCAAATGGCCTCCAAAGCCCCACATGTAAGGTGCTTATGCATCCCTGATAGTTGCAGCATATACCCTACTGTCCTACCTGAAAAGTATCTGGAAGTGTTGTTATATCAATAATGATATTTCTTGAGAAAATGAAAACCAAGAAAGGAAAACCATGAAAATCTGGCCTGTAATCAGGTTGGATGTAAAGATAAATGTTAGTCATGTTTGTTACTTTATTTTGAAGGAAACATTTTAGTCACCCTTTCAAAAGAAAAAAAAAGTTTGTTAGCACAAATTAATTCCAATTTCATTAGCTGTAAACAAGTGGTGAAGAGAATGGTGGTGGGGTTGTATCGTTCATTACAGGTGACTGAGCTATCCTTGTGAGTCAGATCATAGACATTTCAGCAGAAACACGGAAATAATACCATCCTTGTAGAAGATGTGGGCAAGACCATATCAATAACACTTGCAGCAGCTCTGTTCATGATGGATGTACTCACATCAACAAGAGATGAACACAGGCTTGTAGGATGATCAGGGAAGTGGAAAGAGAACCCATCTGAAGAGATGTACCTGGATGCTCTCCATGGAACGTGTGTGCATAGCTATCACAGGTACTGTTGTCAACATAGCCCTGCAGAACTGGTCCAAGGACATGGAGGTGAAGGGGAAGGCGGGAGTGGAGAGAACAAGATGAGCTAGTCCTAGGCCTTCCCGGTTTTGAAACAGGTGTCTAACAGATTGAGCAGGACAAAAACCCAACCAGTTGTGAGGTGAACCGTGGTACGTGTCTTCTGGATCGCTGCAATAGCAAAGGATGAGCCTGGAAGATAATTTCCAGTGCTGTGACCTATTGGCTTGTGTACGCCATAGAAAAAATGGTTTAATTTCTGGAAATTCCACTCTTTGGGATATAATGTCTCACCTTGGCAGGAAGCAGAGGGTCATCTCAGAGGTGTTTCTGCCTCTAGTCTCCAGATCTCTTTCAGCAGTACTCACGGCTGTGGACAGCCTTGTTCAGAATTGATGGCTTTTTTCTTTCCAGTTCTGTTTCACAGAATCACAGGATCATAGAATCGCAGGGGTTGGAAGGGACCTCTGGAGATCATCTAGTCCAACCCCCCTGCCACAGCAGGGTCACCCTGAGCAGGTTGCACAGGATGGTGTCCAGGCGGGTTTGGAATATCTCCAGAGTCGGAGACTCCACCGCCTCTCTGGGCAGCCTGTTCCAGTGCTCTGCCACCCTCAGAGTAAAGAAGTTCCTCCTCATGTTCAGATGGATCTTCCTATGGTCGAGTTTGTGCCCATTACCTCTTGTCCTATCACTGGGCACCACTGCAAAAAGACTGGTGCCATCCTCCCAGCACGCTCTCTTCAAGTATTTATAAGCATTGATGAGATCCCCTCTCAGCCTTCTCTTCTCCAGACTAAAAAGACCCAAGTCCCTCAGCCTTTCCTCATAAGACAGATGTTCCAGCCCCCTAATCATCTTTGTAGCCCTCTGCTGCACCTTCTCCAGCAGCTCCCTGTCCTTCTTGAACTGGGGAGCCCAGAACTGGACACAGTACTCCAGGTGCAGCCTCACCAGGGCAGAGTAGAGGAGGAGGATAACCTCCCACAACCTGCTTGCCACACACCTCTTGATGCACCCCAGGATGCCATTGGCCTTCTTGGCCACAAGGGCACATTGGTGGCTCATGGTCATCCTGTTGTCCATCAGGACTCCCAGGTCCCTTTCCACCGAGCTACTTTCCAGCAGGTCAGCCCCTACCCTGCACTGGTGCATGGGGTTATTCCTCCCCAAGTGCAGCACCTTACACTTGCCCTTGTTGAACTTCATCAGGTTTCTCTCTGCCCAGCTCTCCAGCCTGTCCAGGTCATGCTGAATGGCAGCACAGCCTTCTGGTGTGTCAGCCACCCCTCCCAGTCTTATGTCATCAGCAGACTTGCTGATGGTACATTCTACCCCCTAAGTTTGCTTCTAGCTTGAAAAAAATAAGGAATTGGAAAGCACAAAAGGACTGACATGTAAATATTAACAGTAAACAGAAACTGACCCTGTGAGTCATTTTTGAGACTGATTTGATTTCAGCAAAGTGCTCGCCAGCTTCACATTAGTGGTTATACATAGCAACAGGACCGCGTGCTTGCGGCTCTTCGATTTGGTGAGAGGAAAACCAGCAGGCTTTTTCAAGTGTTTCATCAATGTATATTTTATTGGAAAAAATATATATTTTAATGTCTGGAGGGGAAAAAGCAGTTAAATATTATTTTTAAATTGACTTACAGCAGCTTTTTAGAGATAAATTGTGCTAAACAAATTATCTGTGTAGATGTGTTAGGACTGTATATAGGCATTGATATTATAAAACACATTTTGGGAATGTTAGAATTAAATTCATACAAAGTGGGAATCATACTGTTTGCAATAGATAAGGGGGGGAAAAAGAAGGAAGAACAAAACATTTCTGGCTTTGTATTTTGAGTTTTACTTTGGGAAAGACAGAGTTCCCGTAGCATCTGCCGTAAGGGTATCTTCAGCTAATCACTGGTAAAATAATTCTTCTCAGAAGTTAAGGAAGATTTAGAGAAAAAACAGTGTTGCAGAAGGCTCAGTGAGAGCGCTGTGAAAAAGAGACGTCAGACACAAGTAGTATTTGGGTGGCTCTGGGTGCGGGGCCGGGTGAGGGTCACAAACAGTGGTGCTCTTCAGCAGCAGGCTTTGTGGTAGGAACGCTGGCTACCTGGAGAGGCAATGTGTCTTACCCTCTCTGTGTGTTGTCAGGCGGCATCAGCTGTCCCCGTAGCACACCGTAGTGCTTCTTGGCACCGTTCTTGTTAAATGTGATGAGCTGGGACCTTTGGGTTTTTTTAGTTTCCATCTTTTTCCATTGTTGGCATGATAGTTTGCATTGTATTGAGCAGCACCTCTTGGGTGTTGTAGCAAGCAGCCCAGCCCCTTTCCCCAAAGAAAGCATCAGTGCTCAGAAGCGTGACATTTTCTTTCTATAAACGGAACCCCGTTGAAGCAATCCCATTTATGAAAGGGGGGGTGTCTGTGAACAAGCTGAAACATCGGCTAAGACAAAGGCAGAAAAGGGATGAACATGAATATATTGGAATATATTTGGAATAATTGTTCTGTTCCTTCAGGGTGCTATTGTGTTTGTAGAGACAGAATTATTTATTGCATCAGCAAGTGGCCCTTAAAGTAGAAGAGATGGAACAGAAAATCTTCAAGATTTTTGGGTGACTGTAGGGTATAACCGTTCTCTGCAGGGTTCTGTTACTCTTTCTGAATTTTATTTCTGCTTTGCACTTATAATCTATCAGGTGATTACAGTTTATTTAATTGTTCTGTTTTGAAGCAGATGGTTTCTATGTCATATTCCTCCTTCAGCTTCTATCGTTGCCCCGAGGGCTCTGCACCAGATAAGTTCTGATATGTTGCAGCTGTTTGAAAAGTAAAAATTATTCATTGGATCAACTTTTTCAATATATAGAATAAACTGTTCCTGTAAACTGCAGATTATCTCCAAGTGTTGAATTTGGCTTGCTTAACTGTTCCCATTTATGCAGAGCATTTAAAAACTGTAGATCTTATCACCGGCCAATAATGAGAGCAGTGTTTTACTACCCATCCTCTCCCTCCCCAGCCCCAGCAAGCTGTATCCTGTGCTTTGTAAATCCGAGCGCGAGACCTAGAGTTCAGTCCTGTTCCCATTTGGATGGGTTTGAAATTTCAGCTGCCTTTAAGGGAGGCAGACGAGTTGCTTAAGAAGCGGTGATAAAAAGGCTTAAATGAAAAAGACATTTTCCATCTGTTTTGCAGGCTTTGCCTTAAGCAGACTTTTCTGGGGAGTCTTAAGAGGGCAAAGCAGCTATTCGTGCCACTGGGCTGCAGAGGGGACGGTGGCAGCAGAGCGTGTCCGTGGGATGTGTTTGCACCAAACGACAGATATCACAGTAATTTCGCATCCTTTTTGTTGCTGGTGCAGCTCTGCCAACGCTCCCTGAAGAGGTCTGGTGCGGTGGTAGCCTACAGAGCAGCCAGGGTAGCATCACTGGGCTGTACCCCCATAGGGAGGAGAGGGGCACTGGGAAAGGATGCTCCAGGGGCTCCCTGGGGACGTGCCCTCCGGTGGCTTGAGGAGGGGGCAGGGGCAGCTGAGGGAGAGACAGGCAAGACCCCCGTGTATGGGAGAGTATGTCAGCCAGCCTTTGGAACCAAATACTGTGTCTTCTTCATTATCTAAATCTATATAATGGTTGTAAAAACGAATTGATTCTTTTCTGTGAAGTTTTAGTGCTTTTAATGACAGTGGCTAGAGAAATACTTGTTTTAGAGAGTCTGCTTCTTGTGGAGCAGTGGAAGGTGATGCATGGTCTGATGCGAGGAAGAAGAAAAAGACTTTAAAACATGCCTGCATTACACACCACTTTCTCTTCTTCTGTTAAATGTATTTTCTTCTCCAGGATGCTGAGAACCACTCTGTGAATGTCTCCCATGTGTTACGACTGATTTGCAGAGACTTTTTATTGTCTTTAAACCATTACAGTCCAGATAGAAAGTCCGTATCTGCATTACTGGTGATGATCAACTCTCCTCTGCCTCTAACAGACCAGCCAGACTTCCAAAGGTCCTCTGAATAATTGAATCACAAAATCTTTCCGCTTAGCTGAGGGTGGTGGAGAGCTTTGAGGTGGCCTTTGAAGCACTTTTCTTTTTTCCTTGAGAAGTTCAGGTATATATGTTTTTTTAGAAGAGTTCCTGTATTAGTATAATAAAGGATTTTATCATAATTAATTTCTAGTCGCAGTCAGTATCCTAAAAAATTGCTGGTGTATAACCAGAACAGCAGAGAGAGACACAAGCCTGGTAGTGCTGCATGGGGTTGTTGTGACCCAAGTGCAAGACCCGGCACGTGGACTCTTGAACCGACATCTCCCATGAGGGTTGCTGACGTGGCGGGGGCAGGGCCAGCAGTAACGGCACCCGATTTAAATGGGCTGTAACTGCCACCAAGCGCTACAGGCTTGGGGAAGAGTGGCTGGAAAGCTGCCCAGCAGAAACGGACCTGGGGGTGTTGGTTGACAGTCAGCTGAATGTGAGCCGGCAGTGTGCCCAGGTGGCCAACAGCATCCTGGTTTGTATCAAGAATAGTGTGGCCAGCAGGACTAGGGAAGCGATCATCCCTCTGTACTCAGCACTGGTGAGACCCCACCTTGAATACTGTGTTCAGTTTTGGGCCCCTCACTACAAGAAAGACATTGAGGTGCTGGAGTGAGTCCAGAGAAGGGCAACGAAGCCAGTGAGGGGTCTAGAGAACAAGTCTTACGAGGAGCGGCTGAGGGAACTGGGGATGTTTAGCCTGGAGAAAAGGAGGCTGAGGGGAGACCTTATTGCTCTCTACAACTACCTGAAAGGAGGTTGTAGCGAGGTGGGTGTCAGTCTCTTCTCCCAAGTAACAAGCAATAGGACAAGAGGAAATGGCCACAAGTTGTGCCAGGGGAGGTTTAGATTGGATATTGGGAAAAATTGCTTCACCAAAAGGGTCATGAAACGTTGGAACAGGCTGCCCAGAGAAGTGGTGGAATCACCATTCCCAGAGGTATTTAGAAGATGGGTAGACGTGGTGCTGAGGGACATGTTTTAGTGGTGGACTTGGCAGTGTTAGGTTGATGGTTGGGCTCAATGATCTTAAAGGTCTCTGCCAACCTAGGTGATTGTATGATTCTGTGCCTATAATCAGGTGGTCAGAGTAAGACTGCAGAGATCCTTCTGTGAGCATTTAGAAGTATGGGAGGGAGAGAGCAATTTAGATACACTGTTATTTTGTCTTAGTTTTAGCATATTAATGCATGCATATTTATATAGCACTTCCTTAACAAAAGGTCAAGGTGTTTTGCAAACCGCTGTCATAACCTGGTTTTTGGGTGGAGGACAGAAGGCAGCTAACATAGTATACAAGCATTTTTGTGCCTGACTGCTGCTGTTCTTGATCAATCCTAGGTAAAATTTTTCATTTTATTTAATTTTTACTGGGTCCCTCTGGTAAGGATAGCAGTAAGAAATAGGTAAGCGCATGTCTTTGCCAAAACAAAGAAAAATGTAAGCCTTTTAATAAATCTGAATGTTTAGGGCATATGGGCTTCAGGTGTTACTGTTCAGAAAGTAGGATAAGGAAAGGCAAGCTCAACAGTGCTGGAACAGCAAAGGGACGTGGCTCTGGAGAAGAAGGCTGGGTCTGTGACCATCAGCTTCTGTAGCCAACCTCCACTAATTAATTGGAAATATCCTTCCCGTTCTCTTCTCTGTGGGCTCATCTCCTGGTGCTGGAGTTTCTACCCCCTTGCAGCCTGGTCCTGCCAGCTGCAGAATGCTGCCGTCTTCGCTCCCCCCTCTCACCTTCTCCACGGGAGTAGAGCCCTGGTGAAGAAACGCTGCCTGGTCCACACTCATGCTGTGTCGGGGCAGCTCTGGAGCATAGGAGTGCACTTTCCATAGGATGAGCCCACGCATCGCTTTTAGCATCGCTGCGCTGGAGTTAGAGGTTAGTTAGAGTCAGGGAATTAATTGAAAGCTTTGGAGTTGCAGGCAGGGGAAATAAATTTCTCTTTTTTTTTTTTTTTTTTTTCCTTTGCTTAAAATGAACTTAAGTTGTCTTTTTAAATAAGGTCAGTTTTATCAAAAACACCTGCTACCACTACCAGTTTCTCTGCTAAAAGAGTATTCTCCAGGACCCTTAAAATATGGTTGGGTAAAGTACTAACCTAAGATGGAGTCTTTCCAGGAGGAAGAATTGCAGGCTTTTTGGTCTAAGCCAGGCAAATAATAAAGGGTAGACCAAAGACTTCAAAACTAGACAAAAATGTATATTTTTAAGGATTTTTGAGAGTAAGTGGAAAAAAAAAAAAGGTTCCAACCATAGATGATAGTGTGGCCGATAGAGAGAAGAAACAACAGAAGTGCGGTGTAGGTGTGTCCAGATGGGAATAACACTTACTAGGGAGTGTGAAGGTGATGGTGGCCGGAAGAGGACCTGTGCACCTTTCACAAAGGGGAGTCAGGGAGACGTCCCCTCGCCAGAAGGTTGCTAGTAGGGAGGAACCGCACCAAAGGCTTAAGCAGTGGATTCAGCCCCATGAGGGAACACAAGTCCTAGGGGGAGTCAGCTGCTGGCTGAGGAAATGTGACAGTAGGAAATCAGTAGTTGTGTCATCTTTCGACCTGACTATGGTACAAGTGAGCGTTTGAGACACGTGTGTAGCCTTGGACTCGTCTTGGGCCCTCTTTTGCTCACCTTTTGGAGCTTAAATCCAGCTTTTCCTTGCAGAGAGCTCTGACTGAGGAAGATGTGATAGTTTCTTAACACCATTAAATGAATTTTAAAAAGTGGGTAGTAACTAACTTGAATTTGATCTTGGCTATTAAAGAGAAGGACTATTTTAAATACCGGCCTGGCCAGGTTAGAGTATTGCAGGGATCAAGTGAAACCATTCTTCCTGCTGAGGAAGCACAGAGACATGAAGCTGAGAGACATGGCGTGGTGGTAAAAGATCCGTCCCCAGGTGGCTCTAACTTTTGCTGCTTATGTCTCAGCTGATTCATTAAAGTTCAGCTATTACCGTGTGTTTAGATTTACGAAGACTTGGAAATAAAGGATCCAAAACTGTTTGGTCTCAAATGCAGGCTGGGCTGACACAAATATATCCCTCCAGAAGTTGGGAGGCTGCATTTGGAGGCTGGGATGTGGGATTCGAGGAAAGAATGAATCTTCATAGCTATGTAGTAGATGATTTTACAACTGATTTAGATTTCATTGCACCTAATAATGGTATGAGCAACAGCAGGGATTATAACTTCACTCTGAAGAAAATCACCATAGCAATGGTGGAATAAATGGTTTGTGAACAGTCAATGTGTAACGGACAAGTTATTCTCCCCTCTGAGTGCAAATACTGTTGAACAGCTGTGTGCAGGTTCAACTTCCCAGCGGAGGAAGCTGGAGAAGACTGGGGCAGTCCTAAGACATTGACTCACACGTGACGCTGACTAAATGCAGATGGCTTAAGTGGTTCCTGTCTTCAGTTTTATGCTTTGCCTCTCTCTCGAAGGCTGCTGTTCCTGCAGCGGTGCTGGCTGAGTGATATATGAAAAAATGTGTGTTTACATTTATGAGCCAAACTGTAAAAATGTGTTTGGGAGCAGAATCATATAAGCCAGCACTTGTAGCTGCTAAAATTCTTGTGGCTGGAAAGTACGAGCAGAGCATTCCTTCTTTGCTGGCTGCAGCTGAGGAGCAGTAAGTAGTAAAAATGCCTGTGATCAAAATAGGCAGGGAGAAAGTCCAGTTTTATTTACTTGGTCTTTCCATATTGAAAACCTGTTAAATTGGATCAGGTAGAAAAAAGCGTTCCAGTAATTGCAAGAGTGTGGTTTAGCGTGGTTAGGAATGGCCAGGGGGTGGGGGGTGGGGAGTGGGGGCGGTGTCATAACCACTCCTGTCCTTTGCCTACCTGTGAAAACTTTCCTCTTAGGCACAGATGCCAATGCTGACAATTTTGGGACATTATTGACAAAATCATTTGGAGCAAAGGTTGGTTTTTCAGAGCAGCAGTCTCAGTCATTGTAGAGGGGAAAAAGAAGCATCAATACAGAAGAGCTAGAAGAAGTTAAATTTGTAGACTATTTGGAGGAACTTTGGGATTAGCTCTAGGTCTAGGCTGACATCTTGACACCAACTTGGCAAACGCTTGCAACAACTGCTGTAGCATGATTTTGCAATTCTGCAGACGCCTGGACGGGAGCGCGTTAGTCCTGTTACCAGATGCACAGAAGAGCCTTGCTGGAAGGCTGGTTGCAAACACTGGGGATCAGCTTCTCCCGTGTATCAGGAAGCTGTGGTCATTTTGTCCTCATATATTGCAGAAGTGGAAATACTAGTGGTTCATGCACAGCTGGATAAAGGAGTAGGGACAGTCAGTGTAGTCTTGGAGGAGCGGACTACAGAGCAGCTGAATGCTTCTCGGAGTGGATTTTCTTACAGGGATATTAGGTAACTGGAAAATCATCTGGCAGGGTTGGTCTCCAGAAAATGTAGCATCTCCATGTCATCCCTGAGGAACGGTTTTCTAGACCCAGAGGAATCTGGCATTCTGAGCAAAATACTCCTTTGCAGGTGAGAGGACCTGATGGGTGATGGATTCAGGTATTAGCTGATTATAGCAGATATCCAGGACCTTTCCAGTACTTGATGATGACCTGCTGTGCTCTTCACAAAAGCCTTGGCCGCAGGAAAGGAGGATATAATCAGAACGCAGCAGGAACCATCATCAGTGTTTTGGTTCTAGGCACTGATGTGTTGCAAAAGACAGTCATGAGAGCTAAGCTGTTGTGCGGCATGGGAGAGTGTTCATAGGCATCTGTGTTGGTCCTTGCATCAGCCAGAAAGCATCTGTGCTCTTGTTCATGGAGAAGTTTGAAGTTTGCTCACTAAAATACCAAGAGGCTTTGACTGCAGCGTAGTTCCCAGTTAATGAGCCTTTACCCTGATGGGTGAAATGGGATTCTAGGAAGGGAACTGCAAGCAGCATGGTGGCTTGGTGACTTACCAATCAGCAGTTGATGGAAGACATCAGGTAGCTGAACACTTCTTATATTGGGCTTTAAATAAAGACTGAACCTGATCAGTTACATAGAGATCCTGTCAAGGCACAGAGGAAATTCTAGAAACCCCACAATGCAGAATAGAGGGGGGGAATGTGTCCTTTCATAAGAACAAACTTAACTTGATCTCTAGTAAGTGAGAAGATGGCCTTGGATGATCAATTGTATGTTTGAAAGCAAATGTTTACAAGAAGCTGTCTGCCCAGGTTCCACAGTCCCACAAGGATGGAAAGCTAAAGTCTGGTAAACCTAGTGGGTTTAGTAGTTTTGTTTTGGTATGTTTACTCTTCAGAAATTGTACATTGTACTGCTGACCTGTGAGGAAAAGTTACTTTTGGGAAAAAAAAAAAGTGATAGTATGTACATTTTTACAGCCCATGAAAATTCTTCATTGTCTAAAAAAAACACTGCTCCTTGAGCATTGGGTCACTGAAACCTGGTTTCTGGAGGCATCAGTTGTCTCCAGATCCTCTCCTCCCTCCCCTGGCTGGCTGCTCTCCTCTCCCTTATTAACCCTTCCCCATGCCCTCTCCTCTGACACTCTCCTGATTTTTTTTATTTTTTATTTTTCCCCCAGAACTCACTGGTCTTAACTGCATGAATCAAAGCAGCGACTGAGGGCCGGTTCCCAGAGAGGCTGAGCTAAGGCAGCGACGAGTTCCTCTCTCTCCGCTGCACTGTCCCACTGGCTTGGGCACCCATCACATCTGCAGATAACTCCCACCACCGCACTAGTTTTCTGCCAATTTACTAATTATTATGAATAATTAGTTTATAATCTGACTAGGAGAAATTTAGGATCAGTCTTTTGGCAAGAGTACAAGCAGTTTAATACTGTTAAGCGGAAGTAACAAAGAGAAAAATCACATCCCTCAGTTCCAGTTCATAGTTCTTCCTCACCCTCCAGAGAGTAGTGTGTGTTATTGTTGCGGTTTAACCCCAGCCAGCAACTAGGACCACGCAGCCATTTGCTCGCTTCTCCCCCTCCCCAGTGGCATGGGGAGAAGAATCGGGAAAATAGGTAAAACTCGTGGGTTGAGATAAAGACAGTTTAATAAGTAAAGCAAAGCTGCACGTGCAAGCAAAGCAAAACAAGGAATTTACTCACTACTTCCCATTGGCAGGGTGGTGTTCAGCCATCTCCAGGAAAGCAGGGCTCCATCATGCGTAATGGTTACACGGGAAGATAAAAAAACATCACTCTGAACATTTCCCCCCCTTCCTTCTTCTTCCCCCAGCTTTATATACTGAGCATGATGTCACATGGTATGGAATATCCCTTTGGTCAGCTGGGGTCAGCTGCCCCGGCTGTGTCCCCTCCCATCGTTTTGTGCACTCCCAGCCTACTTGCTGGTGGGGTGGTGTGAGGAGCAGAAAAGGCCTTGAGAGCCTCGCAACAACTGAAAATACCAGTGCCCTCTCAGCACTATTCTCATCCTGAATCCAAAACACAGCACTATACCGGCTGTCAGCAAGAAAGTCAACTCCATCCCAGCCAAAACCATGACAGTTATTAATGTTACTGGATAATCTTACCTGGGTTTGCATCTCTATGTCTTCTTCCAAGAAAAAAAAACAAACTTAAGACACTTAGTTTTAAGGATATGAATAGCTGTAATTATGAAAAAAGAGAACAGGGTCAAACTAATGGAGGGTCACAATAATCCTGACAATTTTATACAAAGGTGTATTCTCTTTTCCAACTGCTTTTCCTATTTATGCTGAGCTGGTTTGCTTAAAGTAGCCACTTCATATGCTCAGGTTGCCAGAAGACAAAAGCTTCAAGAACTCTGCTTGGTGGCTTGCTTTAGGTACTGGTTTGGTCTGTTAATTAAAAAAAACCAAAACTCTAGAAATAAAGTTAAGTATTTGCTGATGTATTTCCTTCCTCCCATTCCCTGTGTTTCAGAAAATCTTCAGAAGAACTGGACATGGATAAAGTAACAGCAGCCATGGTACTCACCAGTTTATCCACCAGCCCTTTGGTCCGCAGCCCTCCTGTCCGACCCAACGGTAAGCCTGCAGAGCAGCGCCGAGGCCGGGGCTGCAGGGAGGGGTGCCAGGGCTGTGTATGCGGGGGCTTGTTTCCAGGAGTTGTGGCCGTGGTGGAGGACAAAGGGTGAGTGGCTGTCTTCTGGCGGTGACCCATGCGTGCTGGGGGTCATACTGACTTGAGCTTTGCTCCAACATAGTCGAGGTCTTTGGTGCAGCATTGGCAGATATTAGAAGCAGCCTCTTCCGTAACTGTAGAGCAGTTCCAATTTATGGAATGGGAGATGCCTCATTTCATAAATGGGAGTCGAGCACTGCAGAAGGTCTCCTGACCTCACTGGAACGCTAATTTTCCCAACGGCTTATTTGTATTTGTATATATGCAGTAAACGCAACAGCAGTGGTTCTTGTCCCCACCCCATGGAAATCAGATCAGATTTTGCTTGACGCTACGATGAGGCAAAGCGCTTCCAGATCACAGCCCTCAGCGGAGGGGCCATGCACTAGCTGTCTGCATAGCGACAGGTCTATTTCTGCCAATGCAGGGTTAGACCCTCAGTTCCCCTGCCCTTTGTAACTCTCCGATGGTCTACCATCAAATCCATAATCCTTTAAAAGACTACTCCATTCATGGTATAGCAGAAGACACACAAATACAAATAAATCTAAAAAGATAGTGGTAATAATGAGATTGCTGATGAAATGTAATTAATCTATGCAAGCTTGACTGGAGTTACAAGAAATTTTTAATAGTGTTATGTTTTAAGGAATAATTTAAATTAGGACACCCTTGTTAGGATATCTCAGCATTGTTTGTATGACTGGCTTTTCTTACTCATAACTGTTAAATCAATACTAAATGCCCTTCTACTATAAATAATTGGAATACTTTGAGGAATACCAACTGATTGCAAATTAATAGCAAAATAGTCTTTGCAGTTCTTCATGGAAGCAGGGGTAGTCCACTGAATGATGTTGTACTTAAAAGGAATCTGTATCATGAGAAATGTCCCAGTTTTCAAGATTTTTGAACAAATAGTGTGGGTTTTTTCATTTCTTTCCAGAAAACTTAGATTTTATCCATTTAGCTGGAAGTCTAGCCATGAACACCCATGGGTCCTGCCTGTGTGCTTCCCACACACTTACCAAATGTTAAAACGAGAAATATTTATGGAGTATCACTGCTCTGAGGAGCCCTAGGAAACCTCTGGCGGTGATATTCCCAGTGACTGTCCCACCTCAGGGCTGGAGGTTGCCAGCCCCGAGGAAAGCCCAAAGGAAGGGAAAAAACATACCTGCTCTCCAGCTGCTCCAGATCACAGACAAAACTGCAGATGAAGGTTGGTCTGTGCTGATGTGCCAGGCAGGGATTTGGAGTGGCCAAGGCACATGCATGTCCCACATTGCATCCCTGGTCACGCGGAGCTGCTGTTGTGTGGGGCAAGGCAGTATCTGCCACCTTAAACAGTTTGAGCAGATAATAGTTGTCAGGAGTTAGCTAGCAGTGAGTTAGCAGTGCAGGTTAGCGAGCAGCTGTGGGTTGGAAAGATCTTCCAAACAAGCCCTTTTGAATTGCTAATAGGTAAATGGTAGCTGTTAACTGCCTTTGATATTTCATCATGCAGCCTGAGTACTCTTTGATATTTCTTCACATAGCTTGTCTTCTTGTTTCCCGAAATCTGGGAAGACAAGCCTGGAAAAGTAATTAACGTATTTTCAATAGTCACAGGCAAGATTTTGAAGCTGTTGTTGGGCACCTTCACCCTGAATGTCTTAGTTTTGCCTGAGTGAAGACTTACTAAAGACTTCAATAAAAGTGTAAAGATTTGATAATTTAAAGCTCAATTGGTGTTGCAAGGCTAGGCTCTGATCTTAGTAATAGGAGCTACAAATGTACTAATGATTAATTCTTTCTACATCCTTTTCCAAAAAAGGGCAGTAAGTAGCAGTGTAATTAAAGGAACATTTGTTTAAACAAATGGAATTTTGCCGAGAAGTAAAAAAAATAACATTAGCATTAATATTAAAACTCTTTACTTTGAGGGTAGCAAAGCACTGGAACAGGCTGCCCAGAGAGCCTGTAGAGTCTCCTTCTCTGGACATTTTCAAAACCCGCCTGGATGTGCTCCTGTCCAACGTGCTGTAGGCGAACCTGCCTTGGCAAGGGTGCTGGACTAGACAATTTCTGAAGGTCCCTTCCAACCCCTACCATTCTGTGATTCTGTGATTAAAGTCTGATCTGTGCTGGAATTACTGGCGATGATCACCCATATACACTGGATCAGAGTTTGGCCCTTGTTCCCTGCAGCTGAGTAGTATTTGGTCTAGTTCTCTTTCACACAACTCCAGTAATGTGAAAAGAGCCCCAATATAAGAGTAAGTTGCATTTGTTTTAATTTTAAACTTCTTTACATTGACAGATTTGCTAGTATTAATGAGAACCAGTGTTTGTTTTTTCCCTGTTGTCAGCCTTGTTCAGTCTTTTCCATGCTACTGTAAAAATGTAGTTGATTTACATCTCTTTCTCAGCAAGATGAGGAGAATCTGTAAACCCTGAGAATACAAAGTACCACCATAAATGTGTCAGAAAGTAGTAGTTGAAAGAGTGCTGTTTCCTTTGTTTTTCTGAAGAAACGGAAATTTTAAGCTGTGCTGAGGTCAGAAGTTGATACCAGATGTACTTCTTGGCTTTGGCACGAGACTCAAGTACAAATACTTAAAAGAAACAAAACCCATCTCCATTACAGTCACGTGAAGGCTGTAATCATGAACCAAAACATGACATTTTCATATGTTAGCTTATTAGCTACCGGAAATGTCTATGTCCTTTTCCAAAGAGGAATTTGCCGGGGGGGGGAGGGTTGATCCCATTTATTCTCTGTGGACCTAATCAGTAAGTGCGGGGACTTGGCTGCTGCCCACGCAAGGGGATATTTTTATGCATGTGCTTACATGATGGAGCACTGCATTCTGTTTTGTGAGCAGCTGATGTTAATGATTAAGGGTTTTGTCCAGAAACAACTGAATTAGGAGAAAAAAAAAATTCATTGGATTTGGGTTAAGCTTTTAGTAGCGGGTGGTAGACATTATTTTCTTGCTGATGTCATTGGTTAAATTTATCTGTAAGAAATTGAGAAGGAATGAAGGAGTGACTTCTGCAGAGCTCTTAAAGGCAGGTGCTGGCTTGAAAAGACTCCTGTCTCACACTTAAATAATGTTTCACGAACAGATAAGATGTCATTTGCTTGCCAACTCCAAAGTCAGTATTGCGCAATACTTGGGCACCTACAGTGTCATTGGGAAAAGTTTCCAATGCCTGAGCTAGGGAGAAGCTGCACCTAAACCGTCCCTGCACATGTGCCTAAGCCCTGTGAGAACCTGAAGCTTCAGGCAGAGCTGCCTGTGGTTGCAGCGCTGGACATGCTCAGGCCATACTTTTGCTGAGCTGATACTCTTTTCCTGCTAAAAGCCCTTTAGGGACTGGGAAGAGTGACATGCCAATGTCTAATGCCTGAGGACCTCAGCATGTGACCTCAAGCCATGCCTCAGACCGCACAAGCAGTGCTGGTACTCCCACGCACGGTGTTGTGCAGTAACCTGTTAGTCTGAGCATCTGCTTACCACCTAACGTCAGGGGAACCGCTGTGGTGAAAAGGGATTTTCTCCAGTGAGTAGGTGTGGAGGTGATCCAGCGTCTGTGCATCCCACTTCTGAAAACAGACGCCTACCGATACACGTGTATGAAGGAAAAGGGATATCCTTCCAAGGATACGTACCACCTCAATTAGAGATTCAAATTAGCAGAGGTGTGTACACTGGGAGATAATGAGAAGACAGTTAGAGTGTAATTATGGTTTTCTTTTGTGTTTTAGTACTGGGATGATGATCATGTTTTTGCAGATCTAATTAGTGTCCTGGGGCTCGCAGCGTATGTCCCCTTCCCAGGGGATCTCCTGTTGGCTGTGCAGTGGCGTGGAGCTTGCTCTAATGCCCCACCCCAGTCATGTGTTCCTGTTGAAAGTTGAGGATGTATTTGGAAGTTTTCCCTCAATCATACATGCAGTATCTGACTGTTCATTGCAGTTTATGCTCCAGAACATGTTATTTTTCCAAACCCAGCATTTCTTTTAAAAAAATACTTGTTTTTTAAAAAAATACCTGAAAAATCAAGTGCGGAATATGTAATTTGTGTGCAGTGGGATAGATGTGGTTGTCCTCTCTACATCCAATGCTTTCGCTTTCCTTTATTGAATGTACAGTTAATTACCAACATGGCATCTAAGCCTGAGATAAAAGAGCTGCTTAGCCCTAACACATGGTACTGTTGTAATGATGGCTGTTGTTGTTCTTGACAGAATCCCTAAATGGATCTTGGAAAGAAGGAGGATTTGTGCCTTCTAGTACCAGCAGCAGTGGATACTGGAGCTGGAACGCTCCCAGTGACCAGTCCAACCCATCCACCCCATCTCCGCCTCTCTCAGCTGATAGCTTCAAAGCTTTTCGGACACCTTCCCAGCCAGATGATGGTATTGATGAAGCTGAAACAAGCAACCTTCTCTTTGATGAACCCATTCCTAGGAAGAGAAAGGTTTGCCTCTTGTTAAATTCCATGCACATGGGCAGATAGGATGTTGGTAGGCATATTTTGCTGTGAGAAAGGAACAGGTCACCCAAACGGCTTTGTATGTGTATCACTCCTTGGCATCCAATTAACGTAGGTACTTAGCCCAGTCACTGTCTTGTTCTACCTAGTCACCTACTACACACACACGCTGCCATCAGCACCACATATTTGCTGGCAGATGGTGAGGTTCTACAGAGCCTCCTGCTCAGAAAACACTAGAGTGATTTCCAGAAGGTGTTGCCTCTGGCCATTCAAGGGATTTCTATCCTACTTTGGCAAATTCTTTATATGCAGGATGCAACAGGCAGCCTTTACATGTCATCACAAAAACTGGATGTGGCCTTAATACTTCTTGTTCCCTGAAAGTGCCGGTTCTCTGACAGCATGTCAGATACCCTAATACTGTGAAGCTTTCTCTGTCCAAACATATGGAGTGAAAAAAGGAGAGGGATGAAACCTAATAGCTTTTGATACAGTATTAGCAGTGGCCAAATTTATCCTCGGTAGGAGTGCAAAAGCAGACTGGCTAAACCACAGCAAAAAATAACCCCCAAAGTCCAAAACTAACCCTAAAAAAGCACCATTACGCTAGCAAGCAAGCTCCTTTCAAAGAAAAAGAAAACAAAGAGATGGCAGTAGTCCAAGTTTCCTTCCCTCCCAACGCAACAGGACAGATTTTACATAGCAAGATGAAAAAGGGCTTTTTGTAAGGAGAAAAACCAGAGAATTTATTCTCCTCAGTGACTTTGTTTCTGGCTCAGTCTGAGGCAGTTAATTGCTTCATCACAAGCAGGAAGAAGTTGTAATGATTGTTTAAACCTGTTCAGATTTATCCTTTTGCTCCAGAAGTTGCTCATTTGCCGACCCACACTGTTCTGCCCTTGTTTGTGGGAGAGGGGTGTAAAATCTTTGTGCTTCTTGCTGAAAAGGGAAAAAAATATTTTGGAGGACACCTTTGTTATAATAAATTAGAAGTTAGAGCTGACTGTTAAACTAAAGACAGGGATGATTTTGGGGGTGTGGGACAGGAGGAGTAGGAATGCAGAAGTGTGCAGGTTTGCCTTTTACTTCCCAGTCAAAGTTCAGCTTATTAGCATCGCTCTTATTGCTCAGCTGTGATGAGACAGATGGGTTTGCAGCTGCCGTCTTTATTGTTTCCTAAGTTGTCTTCGTGTACTTCTATTTATGTACCCACCACAGATCTATTACGCTATCTGTTCTGGTTCAGGTTCACGGAGATTTTGTTCTGTATGGCAAATGTTTAGTTTAGATAAATAGTAACACTGCCTGCCAAACTTTGTTTTATAAACGAACTGTGTTTCCTGTAGGTTTTTTTATTCTGACCCCAACATGGTGCTTTATCTGAATATACAGCACCTTTAGAAGCTGAAATAAAAATGTTCAGGTTATTTCTTCTTCAGGGCTGCAAAAATCAGAAGGAATAAACCTGGAAATAGATTGATTGGTAACCTTACTTTTACTCATTAACATTTCTTCCATTTCATGTTTGGAAAATGTCATGTTAGCAACCACTTCCTGTTAAGAAAGTAGTTTGCTTAAAAGTTTCCACTAACGTGGTTATTCCTCACCAAACCATTTATGTTCCATTATTTTGTTAAATAAAACATTAAGCCTAATTAGGCAATTTTTGGACTAGTCAGAAATGGAAGCATAGTTTATGTTCTGTATTTCTACTGAGTGAGATTTCTTTTAGTTATGTTACAATGCACGCATTTTTGCAGATTCCTAGCACTGACAATAAAGCCAAAACCACAGTGGAGCCTAGGAGATTGGGTTTATCATCAAACTGGAGATGATGTTAAACCATTCTGTGTTCATAAAGATGCATATGATGTTCCTGATGTCATACCAGAATTCCTAAGGTGTAAATGATAAGCATGGTCTTCATCTTGTCACCATGGTTGGTTGTGGGTTTTTGAGCGATTGTGGTATTTGCTATCATATTATAAAAGTAAGAAATATCTCTGTCGGAATTGCTAGATAGATTATATTTAATTTTAGGAGAAAAGAGGTCTGTATCTATTTGAACGGTAGCTGTATTCTCAGATCGAAAAATTATAGAGGGAATTTATGTGCAGTTTATTCCAAAGTAGAAGGTTTCCGTACAAACAGTATGATCAAGTACCTCAAATCTTAAAGCGCTTAGCATCCGTACTTTCAAACAGGAGATGTTAGACTGCCAAGTTACTATGAGAACATGCTACTACAATCAACTTGTATCTTAAATAGCCCATCAGCTGAGATTTTTTTAAATTATATTCTAGTCGTCATCTTTCTAGCAAATGCTGAAACTTACCATCTACTGGCTTGCAGTTCTGAAGGGTCCCAATTGAAGAAAGCACCAAGTCAACTTTTGTTCAAGACAGTGAAGCATGTACTTAACTCTAAGGATGTGCTTGTTCCCTTTTTTTGTTTTAATCAAGCTTTATATGAATATATTCGTTTAGTCTTACATGTAACTAAAATTGTAGGATAATAATACAATATTTTGAAGCTCTTCCTCATATTTTCTTTAATAATGTGTTCTGTAACAATAGAGAAAATTATTTTTGAGAAGTACAAATTATTTAGTTTTTTTTAAGTTAAAATTTATAAAGTAGGTTTCATTTTGGACTAAAATTAGCTTTAAAAAAAATCTATATAATTCTGCAACATCTGTGTTGTTTGTTACTACATACTGTGCTTTAAGACTAGTTTTCTCCAGAGTCTTCAAAATATTGAAGATTGGGCTGGTTATAGCCTAGTTGGCTGTGCTCTAAATCAATGATAACTCAGTTTAAGCCAATGAAATGATATTAAAGAATATAACAAGAATATTGAAATGAGATTATACACATACTCTTTTAAAAATGTTAAGCGCAGCCAGATGGCTTCTCATTCTCTGCCAAGTAAGGGTCACAGCAGCTTCTGAATGAAATAAAAGCAGGTTTTGCCAGCTCATGGGTGAATATTGTCATTGCAGAAGCTACAGTTTTCTGGCACAATATTTTTTATGTGTTGCAAAATTCCCGAGCAGAAATACTCATAAGAACTTGCTTTAGGAAGATCTTAATTTAAGAAGATGCTTTGCATTAAGGAAGAAGTCCTCATCAGTTGTTCTTTGAAAGACTCCGAGGAAGTATAGGAAGTTTTTATGTCGTCTGCCTCCTTTAGTGGGGAGACAGAAACTGGAACTTGCAAATGAAAAAGCCACGCCAAAGAGTGCAGAGTGGTAAAGTTTTGTCACAAGCTGCTCCTGCTGCTTTTCGCTGGGATTCTGTTGAGTTCAGTAGGATGACACTGATGACAGAGACTATTACATCATCACAAAGTTGGAGTTAGAGGCTCTGAACCTTCACAGTGTTTTTTAACTGTATATCTGTTTTGGGGTGGTTTGGGTTTTTTTCTATCTTCTATACAACTAATGTTGCTTTACTCATAATTTTCAGAACTCCATGAAGGTGATGTTCAAATGCCTGTGGAAAAACTGTGGGAAGGTACTGAGCACAGCTGCAGGGATTCAGAAACACATACGGACCATTCATCTTGGGTAAGAGAGCAGTCTCTTTGGAAGTCTAAAGGATTTGGTATAGAAGAGGGGAGCAGTTGCACTTGGCTGGGGAGATGAACTGAATTGTCCTTGGCTTTTCTGTCTCAGATCCTTAGGTTTCTGAGGAAATTATGGAATAGTGCATCAAGGTGAATGAGAACTTATTCCAACAGTGAGGCACCTTCTTTCCTGAACTTTTGTGAACTTTCCTAGAAGGTCACATACAGCTCTAGGTCACGCTGCACTTCCCTATCAGCTGCACAACTCGGTGGCATTTACTTACATGTGCTCTCCGCGTGTCACGTCCAGGCGGACACTGTGCGAAAGACAGCAGGTTTCAGGGTCTTGCATGAATACTTACCAGCCTTGTTTCACATGAGATCAGGTGCTTGTGTGAGTTCTAAGTCAAATTAATGCCAAAAAAAAAAATCCAAAGACAAAAAACCCACCTAAGAAATCTAAGAAGAAGAAGCTGAGCTGCAATTCCATGTGTATGTTACTTGGGCTAGAAGCAAAAGCGAGTGAATCTTGTATGACACAAGCTTGTTTCAGAGCTTTAGTTTGCAACTGAAACCTCGCTGTCTCATACATAGTTACAGTCTTCACCTGTTAGATATATGGAAATACATTTCTGTTGTAAGTCTGTGTTATCCAGTGCTAAAAATTAAAGTGACCATGAGGAAGTAGTCTGTTGTGGAGCTCAGGAGAGTCTTGCAAAGGTCATAGTAATTGCTGTTGGGCTAGGGTCTGAAGACTGATGAATATTGCTCTTTAGCCTGTGTATTGTGGGGACATCCTTTTCGTGGCACAGGAGAGGGAGAAGTAAACAGCAGAACTTCCCTGGAATTTGGAGCTTGTAACTTTACCGGAGAGAGGAGTTTTGGTGACTGACTGGCAGCAGTCCAGCAGGTGGTACTTCTAGTAGAGCTTTGCAAATCTGCTGAAACCATGCCCTCAATGAGTTTTATTGAGTAAGGTGGCAAGAGGACCACAAGTAGCAGTATACGGGCAAGCAGGCTGTGGAAGTGGCGAGGGGCTGTTCTTGGGGTGCATGCCTGGAAAAAGAGGGGCCCAGCATTCAGCCCTGATATGGACGTGCAGGCAGGAGGACCCTTAGGGCTCCCAGATTTCCCATATGGAGGAGAAAATATGCACATATGAGCTGTGAGTTGCATCTGTGTAGCATGTGGATTATGAATGTGCTAAAATAGTCGTTTGTTTGGAACTTCAAGATAACGTGTACTGGGAACTACTGCTTTGACTGGGCTGCTTCACTCCTAGCACTTGTGCTCAAACACGCAGCAGATGGTGCCAGGGGATGCAGGGACAATTAAACCTTTTACATCTCCTCCTCCAGTAAGTCTGCTTCTGGAGAGCAGGACCAGAAAGTCCTGCACTGGCAAGCCAGCCCGCATATGTCCCTTCTCTACCTGTGTCTGAGTGAGTTGCATGATGAGACTGTTTTCTAGCGGCTTCTTCTGTTATGACAAAGAAAGTTACGGTGAACTGCAGCCATAACTACATTTGGCTTAATTAAGTAACCTATGATAAGATTACATATTGTTTGCCATAACATTAGTGAAGTATATCTTGCCTGTGTTTGTTATCTTTACCCATCCTTCTGTGGCTGCTCTGTCATTTCTGAAGTCAAAGTGCGTTGAGATTCTTGTTAACTTCAGTAGTTAAGAATGAGAAGGTGATACTTAAGCTGAAGCATGGAAATTAAACATCTAGTCCAAGGTCAAAGAATTAGTCAAGACTAACACAGAGGGGGGAAAAAAAAATCTACTTCCTGCTTCATTTCCCTTTAGACTAGATGATTCTCTTTTTCTCTCCCCCTTCCCTGCAGCCAGAATGCTGATAAAGTAGGTAGGGTTGAAACTGGGAATATTAATTTTTTGACAGTATGAATATATTTGCTGATGCATCTAGAACTTAAAATTTACCTTGGGGTTCTTGCTTTCATTTCATTAGTCCTTCATTCTTTGTCTTGATACAGACGTGTAGGAGAGTCTGACTACAGCGATGGAGAGGAGGATTTTTACTATACAGAAATCAGGCTCAATACGGACTCAGTAGCTGATGGCTTAAGCAGTCTTTCCCCAGTCTCTCCATCTTTAGCATCTCCTCCTTCCTTTCCCACCCAAGACGCAATCCGTCCTGAAACTTCCTGTGCCAAAACCGAGACTAAATTGATGACACCTCTGAGCCGCTCAGCTCCTACCAACCTCTACCTCGTACACACGGACCATGCTTACCAGGTAACGCTAGCAAGAGTGAACTCCATTGATTACACTAATGTCATTAATGTGTAGAGAAATGATAGATCACAATGTTTGGGTTTTAAAAAGCCAAGTCTAGTTTTAATGGGTTGAAATGGTTTTTCCGTGATTCTGTGATTCCGTGAAAAGTTTTCAGGGTGCCCCAAGGGGTTCATCTCATTTAAATTTAGATGTCCGCTTCTGCGCTATTCGTTTGTTTGTTTGTGCTCCTACCATAGCCAGTGGATTTTGGGGTGCCACACATTTATTTATCCAGCCACACATAGGTGCGTACTTCAGGTTGAGAAGAGTTACTCTGTGTATCCTACTGCCTACATCAGTTAATTCTCCACTGACCATAAGGAGGGGGCCCAAGGTGACGTGCTCAGGTGTGGTCTCCTGCATTGTAAAAATCCTTATTCAGTCAGCCAAATCCCTCCCAGAGTCTTCATTTCAGCTCTGCTTGTACTGGATATGTCTGTAGGCAAGTATCCGAGGGACGCCAGAAACAATTAATTTCCTTTATTTGTACAGTATGAGATGTCAGTTTGCGTATGTGAAGCAGAGCAGGAAGAATGAAAAGGCATATACGGTATCCTCCTACTCTTAGAGGTAATGCTTTGCAAATGGCAAAAATCCAATCAGATCCAAAAACTGCTGCTCCGAAAACTTCCAACTAAGTTCAGACAGAAAGCATTAATTGTGAAAGTGCACTAAAATTTGACATATTTTGGTCTGGATGCCATATGAGAAAAAAACAGAGGCTTTGAAGTAGTGTGGTCCATGACCTGGATATGCATCGGAGAACTGAACTCTGTTAAATTTATCACATGCAATAACTTTTGTATACAGCATTGTGCAGATGAAACCTTTTTGTTGTGTGTCTGGAGCAGACCGACTAAAAGGGCAGAGAGAACCACACAGAATTCACAGGCTTGTTTTAGACTCTCGTGCATGGCAGAAAGCATGGGTGGAAGCTTGGTATCTCAGGTGGGAGCTGCACTGGGTAGCACACCAACCTGGGCATTGATCAAGCCAGGTAGGAGAAAGACTTTTCTTCTCCGTCTAGCTTAAGCCCTGCCTCTCACAGAGTGAGGCAATAAGTCTGGGCTGGTGAGAAGAGACTCACTTCATTTGGGATTTGCAGTCATGACAGTCTTCCCTGCAATTTGGAGACTCACCCAGTCCTTTTTTATAAGCAGCCCTTGAGAAACGCACTTACCTAAGGACATCCTAGTTCAAATGTTTGAGCCCCTGGAATTGGATTTGAATTGATGTATTCCACAACACAAGACTACAAGTGTCTGAGCCCTGTCTCCTTTTCAAGTTGCTCTGGTTTCAATACTGCATTTCATCAGCGAGGAGTGACATAGTCCACACTGTTCAAGGCATTCCTGTTGGAAGCAGGAGATGGGGTCCCTCCTGCAGCTCACATTCAGGTTTTCCTTGGAAAGGAGTCAGCTTCTGCAGAGAGGTCAGTGGCATCCTGTGTTAGGGTCCCTCTAGCCCAGCGAGAAGAGTACTCTCTGGGAGGCAAGGTGGAGATTCGACTCTCGCCAGCAAGAGGAGGAATTGAGCCCAGCTTTCACTTGTAGCATTTAAGCATTCTTGTGACTAATCTGTTGTGTAAAAGGGAATAGAGAGATGTGACGACGACATCTTTGATACCACCATACTTCCTGCAGTTTCTTTGCTGGAGTGAACCATATACAGAATTTCAAAACTTTTTTTTACTTCTGATAAAAATACTACCTGTATCAAAACTGAAATGAGGTATTGAACAGGAATGTAGCAACAAAGACAATCTCTCCTATGCATGAGAGCATGAAAGTGGAAATTACTTCACTGGGAGCGAAGAGGCAAAATTCACACCTCAAGGAACTCAGATAAGGGAGGCTGAATAATGTTCATCCCAGGATTCCTGTTAAAAAAGGGGGAAAAAAAAAAAATGGAACCCAAAGCTGGGTCTCAGAAATCCTAAACAGAACTGTTAATTGCCATTTCTCATATGACTGGAAAATGGCAAACATAATACCTGTAGTAAGGAAGGTGTAGTGTAGGAGAGAGAGCTGGGGAGTCAGGGAGAACAGCAGTGAGTTATTTTGAAAGGGCTATTGAATGTTATTAGTGGAGTTGAATGAAAAGCTGTATTTGGGCATGATCTCATACTATAATAAATACTATAATTAAACGTTGCTGGTAACGAACTCAGGGGTTGTCAGCAGTACAGCCAACAACAACAGGTCTATGAAGAGAAAAAAAATGTCAGCTTTCTTGGGTAAGAAATATCTAGGAGAGACAGGGATTTTTAATGCTGTTATACAAGACTCCTGAATAACTTCAACTGAGATCCTGAGTAGAGTTCTGGTCAACCAAGTTCAAGGATGCTGGGCTCCAATTAGAAAAGGTAGAAGGGTGGTTAGAGTGAAGAAGGAGGGCAGGGAAGACACGGAGGGCCTCTCCAGCCCAGAGGCTGACAGCTCAGGCAAAGCAGGGGCGAGGAGAGGAATGGGATTGGTGCCTGGGAAGAAAGCGAGAGGACAAACATGAGAGGAGAAGAGGATGAGCCTGTGCTATTTCAGATATAAGGGCAACGTTGGCACAAATAAATAATTATAAATTATCCATGAATATATTTTGATCGGAAATTAGATGGCGGTCTCTCAGCAAAGTGAGATCGGGGTACAGAAACTCTTCAGTTTGTTGTAATGCTATAGTTGCTTACCTTGTGGAAGAGATTGTCTAAAATGTTAGCCTGGAAAAGGTGACTGTGCTTGATGAGCAAAGACGCACGTCTGGGAAAACAAATGAACAAGGTGATTAACTACCTGAATCCGATCATGTCTGAGCCAGATATGTAGGCACTGAGAAAAAAGCATTGAGCGCCATATTATTTTAGGCAACTGCAAATTACAGCAATTTTAAACTTCTCATACATAAGCACAAGTCTTACGAGGAGTGGCTGAGGGAACTGGGGGTTTTTAGCCTGGAGAAAAGGAGGCTGAGGGGAGACCTTATTGCTCTCCACAACTACCTGAAAGGAGGTTGTAGCGAGGTGGGGGTCAGTCTCTTCTCCCAAGAAACAGGCGATTGGACAAGAGGAAACAGCCTCAAGTTGTGCCAGGGGAGGTTTAGATTGGATATTAGGAACAGTTTCTTCACCGAAAGGGTTATCAATCATTGGAACAGGCAGCCCAGGGAATTGGTTGAGTCACCGTTCCTGGAGGTATTTAAAAGACGTGTAAATGTGGTGCTGAGGGACATGGTTTAGTGGTGGACTTGGCAGTGCTAGGTAAACGTTGGACTTGGTGATCTTGAAGGTCTTTTCCAACCTAAACAATTCTATGATTCTACTTCACATTTCAGTATGAAATTAGTGCCTGTACCTGATAAATTTAGCTACAGAGCAACTATGGGCAGGTTCTTTCAGCATCTAGGATTTCCCTTGCAGGTTTTCTTTGAATACCTGAGGAAGTCACTGTGCTGACCCCAGCTTTGACCTGATATCGTGGTGGGATGCTAAGCAGAGGCCGTGCCGCCTTGCTGCCCACCCAGCTGCCTCCAGTTCTTTCTGGCAGGAGTGCCATGGTCATTCACTCCTTCCCGTTTGAACAGGGTTGTGATGAAGCTACTGTACCATCTGGAGTTGCCAAATTTTTCTTGATGCCTTTCAGCAAGGTTTTTATATTTTATGGAGCTCAGTGGACATTTGCTTCTCGTGTCTGTGTGGATTCTCTTGGAGCTGTCAGCAGGCTCAGCAGCCCACAGAGCATCGCTGCTGTAGACAGAGGCATCCGGTGGTCTTGGTTTCTCTTCCTTGGAGAGACTCCAGGGGATTGCTTCAGCACTTGTTTGCTCTGAAGTTTATTTTTAATGGGGACTATCAGGTTGTAGTTTGTCATCATTGCTCTCTGCCTGGCGGCTCAGGGAAGCACTCTGTTCCCTGAAGTGGCAAGACAACTTCAGCAGCCTCAAACACAAACACTACTTAAATAAGTGTATTGCGTTATTGTCAGGTGCAGGCAACTGAAAGGCAGAAATAAAAGCTCATTTTTAATAGTAAGGTCTTTATGAGTTTAAACCAAGGAGCCTTTTTTTGTGGTGAAAGCTTGAAATTGAAGAGTCAGAGGGAGCCTGTGTTCATGGTGGCTGCCTGCACTCCTGCTAGGCAGGGTAACTGCAAAGGTATGAATTTCCTGACTCTGTAAATTAAATGGGATTCAAAAACGGGCAGGGGAGAGTTCCTGAGGGTTCAGATCCCAGTGTGAAAACCAGAGGGAAGGCACAAGATGAAAGGTGCTCAATGATCTGAGCTCAGATTATCAGGTATTGTACCCCAGGGCAGCACTAGGTATTACAGTCCAGATGGGAAGAACTAAGAGTTCAAGGGGCCCAGGGGTCCTTCAAATATTTGCTTTAGCTTAGTCTTTTAAGAGCTGTTTTTTGAATCCCAAGGATGATTTTTGGCTCCTTGTTTTTAATAGGAAAGACTTATTTTAGTTGGGATGATTCTTAACAACATTTATCTGATAAACGAGAAATGGCCAACCCTTACTGTTGATCGTTAACCTTGTTGTCCAAGAAGACTTGCCCACCAGTCTTCAGTTGTTTAAACCAGCTGCCATCAGTTTAAATACTGCCTTGTTTGTCACAGTGGAGTAGGCAATCACTTGCAGTATTTTTTGCTACTAGTTGGCATTATTTTAAAAGTTATTTGTATATAATGTTTGATTTTCTGTGGGTTTTTTATCAGATCTAGCTTCTAAGGGTTTTGCATGGATTTTTGAGAGCTATTGTCTTTCTCTAAACAAGATTTTAAGAACAGTGATAGATAGATATGTCCCTTCCTGACTGGCTTATCCATGATTATCCCTATCATAAGGGTAAAATGCTTATTACCATGCATTTTTTCCCACCTTGGAAAGTCTGTCGTAGATTCACAGTTTCAAGAAGTGAAAGATCCCTCAAAATGCTTTGGAAGAGGAATGGTTCTTCTTACTGGAATAATATTTTCTTTTCACACAGGCCACTCCTCCGGTGAACATTCCAGGGTCGGCAAAATTCACTCCCAACGGTAGTAGCTTTAGCATCTCTTGGCAGTCGCCTCCAGTTACCTTCACTGGCATTCCAGTAAGTGAACAACATCAAAAAAAAAAAGAAAAAAAAAGGTTTTAGAAATTTTTGTTTTCTCTCGCAGTGTTTCACAATAGAAGTAAATCTGACATAACAGGTACTGAAAAGAAACAAATTAAATATATGCCTCAGTTTGCCAGGATGGCTGATTTTACCACTTTTGCCAGTCTCTTTAATTCAGTACAGTTATTTTTTTTTGCATCAGTGTCTACAAGCAGAGGATTGGATCAATAGTATATATTTTTTAAAATATATGCTTACAAAAGAATATTCTGGTAGGTTCAGAGCCTGGCACTGTATGCTGCTTTTTATGCCACTACAAGGTTTCTTACAAAACTACATGGAAAATGAGCAAGGTGATGGTTATGCTAACAGGCTAATTGGATTCAAGCAGTAGGGCTGTTACCTAAGTGAACTCTGAAGATGAAGCATATTTCAAAGGCAACTGAAAGAAACAATCAGATGAAACGCGAAGTCTGATTCTGGTAGGCTACATATATACAGTCCCTACTGATATCAGGAAATTCTGTACTTTTATACAGAAAATATGTTTAATCCATACTGCATTTTGATATTAATACATACTGCAGTTTGTCATTTTTAATGAAGATGTGTTAGATGTATGTATTAGATCTAAAGTCAACTCTGACCCTTTCTTCAACAAAGCCAGTGTACAAGGCCTAATTTCATGAACAGGACTGCAGAAGTGGGATGTTCACTTAAACATAGACTTCCAGTGGTCCTAAGTGTAACGCAATGTAGGTGTGGATACTGTAAGGGGAGTTAAAAACCTTTATGAAGAGTTCAAAGGGATTAGGCTTCTAGTGCCTAGCGTGGTGAATACTAAAAGTAAATGTAAATCACTATTTATGAGTACTGGAAAACCTTCTGTAGAATAAATAGAAATAAATATTAATGTAATGTATCCTAATTTTTATCGAAAAGCATTTTTCAGTATAGATGGATATTCCGTAATCGTAAACCTTTTTGATATAACATTTCATTTAATATTACACTTTATGAATTTATGAATTATTAAAATGTGTTATATAAGACACATTGTTCATCCAAAGAACCATATAGCTTTTTTTCCTCCTGACAGTGAATATTAGACATGGCGATAAGAGATACTATTTCTCTCCCTTTTCTTCATCAAGTGAATCTCCAAAGCTGCTTACTGTCAACCTTTGGCAAATCTTGGAGATTTTCTGCAGAGGCTGTGGCATCCTGCAGGGCTGATAAAAAAATGAAAGTGGCTGAATCAATTACATTGCACTCTGTCAATGAATATTTATTAAATTCCATCAAGGAACAACTAACAGTGAAAGACATCATGCTGGCAGCAATTTGAACAAGAGTGCCTTGACAGAGCGTGATATCCATAAAGTTCCTGGAGACTTTGATTTCCCAACAATGGGGTTGATACAGAGTAATTATGACAGTGGCTCCTTTTGTGGAGTAGCAGAAATTGGTGCTAGGAGTGTTGGGAATCTAAAAACGCAATTAGCCACATTGTAAATCAGACACTTAAGAGGACAGGATTAGACATGTATGCATTGAGTTTACTTGTTCAAGCAACAACGTTGATCTGTGGCTGTAGAATTGAGAGTTCTCAAAAGAATTTAAGAAATGCCAAATCACTTACTGAGAATTGTATGGAGATGCCAATGATTTAAGTACAATTTAAAAATAATCCCAATACAAAAACATGGGGAAGCAGTGATGATGGCAGAATTATAAACTGCTCAGGGAACCATATGAACTGTCTTTATATCTCTGTCTAACAACAATCATAAGACTGTTTAGCCCCCCCCCCCAAAAAAAAAGGAAAAAAAACCCTTCTAGGTTTGCACACATTAGACTGTTCTGTCGTCAGTGAGATCATTTATGAATTACAAGGGCTTGCCTGCAGTGGAAAATTAGGTCCAGTAAGCGAGTGTGCAAATGCAAAGTGATGTTAAATAACTGTATATTAAATGAAGGTTTCATTTCCCCTGTTTCAAAGTAAATTAGATGTTGCCTTATGAAAACAAAGCTCTGTCAATTCCCACCCTTACACTGAGCGTAGCTGCTTTCAGAAGACTATAGTACAGGGGACTTCCTCCTTCTCTGATGAGGTTTATTTAAGCCCAGACTATGTGACATACTATAAACTCATGCAGTTGTATACGTATGTGGTCCCTGAGATTAGATGCCTGTCTGTAGCACCTAAGGGAACTTAAGAGAGTAAGTTCAAACCATTACTTTTTGCCTGACCCTTAATATTTATTTCAGCAGTTTTCTCTGATGGCTTTGGGGTATTTTTTTGGCCTGGACAAACCACTGAGCAGTAAAGGATTAGTACAGATTTGCAAAAGTGCGTAGGTCTACACATTTCTTCATGTTACTAGCAGTTTGGAATGGGGCCATTCTGTCCTTGACCCATTAGAGGGCTGTTGAATCCTGGTTTTGAACAGTCTCCTTTCTAGACCTGTGTATCAGCAGTTAAGTCCGTGAGAGAGACAAAATTTCTAAATAGTCTTCCTTTGTGTTTTTTTTGACACCTACCTTAGGTGTTTCCCCATTCATTCCTGTGGACACTGAATTTCGATGACACTGGGCGCTCCCTGCTTGCTGTCCCGGGAACTGGGGTGTACAGATAGACATCACGACTTGCATTAAATCCTCGCTTTCGGGCAGTCTTTAGCAGAGCAGCACCAGAAGGTCTTTGAGAACATGAGTGTGCTTGTCAGCAAGTTCCGAAGCACCTCAAAACAAGCCGTATGTACAGCTGCATCAGCCGGGGTCCAGTATGCGGCTGCTTTAGGCTCAGGGGTATCTTAACCATAGGCGTTTATCTAGAAGTCTTGTAGTCATAAATGAGGAGAATTAGGAGAACCTCCAAAGTCCTTATATGTTGTGCTTTGAATCATGCATAAGGTAGATGGGAAATATACTTTTTCGTACCATTTTCCCAAGGTAAGTCTGCAGGTGCAAGAGAGGGTTGAGTGTTGGCACAGCTGTGAGTCATTGCTAGGTGCAGTTCCCTGCATGAAGCAGAAAGGACAAGTTCATGTTTGCGCTACCCCTTGAGACTGAACTAGGGGAAAAAATAAGGCACAGCATGGGGATGTATGAGGATGAATTAAATGATGCAAGTGGGATGAGCAACGGCGGAGTCTGTATCTCTCGGCACTGGAGGACTTAATGACCGTATAGTTCCACTTTTATGTAATATAGGGTAAAAGTTTTCTTGAATGCCAGCATGATCTCCGCTGTGTGGTACTGATTTTTACCTCCCTGCTCGTAAGACCCAAAAAGGTTGAACAGGCGAGAAGATCTTTTAAGTTTGATAATCTGATGTTCACAGATCACAAATCTTCTCCACAGTTTCCCCCAGGAGATGTAACTGGAAACTCCGGGTCCTCCCTTCAAACAAACACTATTGTTTCACATTAATTTTCTGTGTTAGACGACACTTCAAATGTGAAAAGCCTCCGAGGGCAAGGATTGCCTTCTCACGCCCTCCTCTTAATCTGCTCGTAGTGTCACCTACAAAAGAGTACAGCTAACTGGTATTGTTTAGACCTGCTGCAAAGCGTATCAAAATACACCAAAGTTCAGCTGCAGTGCAGTTCAGCTGCCTTGGTGTGCCACTCTGTGGAAACCATCGTGCAGAGACCCTCTCTGGAGAACGTGAGGGGAGACCCAGTCTGCACGCCGCAATTACTGCTCAAGCCTGTTCTGTGTTTGGAGGCAATCAGGATAATTGTGTATAACATAAGAGGCCATCAAAGTACTGTTCTGTTCAATGATAACCAAGGGATATGTTGAGTATCAGTAGTGGTAGATATAAGAATTTTCTGTTTTTTAAAATGTTTAAGAACCCTGGAAGAGCTGACTGGAGATCTCTGGTTGCTGGTAACGACTGGAAGACAGTGCAGTGTGTGGTAAATGCCAAAGACTAGAAAAGTGTTACTGCTTTGCATTTTATCTTTAGTGTTTCGATCATTCTTAGGTAGAATAAGAGAAGTGGCTGATAAAAGCTAGGAAAAAAAGTAGTAGATAACAAGCTGCCCTCAATATTGTGGAGTGATAGGACAGAAGGAGCCAGGGTAGTCTCTGGATGTGTAAAACGTGACTTACGGTAATCAGGCAGAGAGAGAGAATATTTCTTTCAAGTTCTGGAGATATATGTCATGTATCACTAATGGTCTAAACTTGTTCAGAGTGTGAGCTGCACATGCAGTTAAATCAGAAATTTCTGTAGTTACCAGCCAAGAGTAAAAGTTGAAAGAGTGTCTGCACTCCAGTACAAGTATTAGTTAGTTTTTTTGCTACTGTGGAGTAGGTATAAAATAGACTTTATGTCAAAAATCAAAGCAAATTCAGTAACTCTCTTCAAGTCAGTTCAGTTCCCATTCTTCCAGATACTGTGAGACTTCAAAAGGGCAGGAGTGAGAAGCCAGAGCAATGCAGGGAACTGTGACAATATCTGCAGTTCCTGGCTGCAGGAGCCAGTGATTCTGTGCACCGGATGCCCAAATGAAGCTTGCTACATTCAGTACATAACAAAAAATGAGTGTTTGTATATTTTTTCTGGTGTTTTAGATGTAAAGTGGTTGTGGCCTTTACTCACGAGCAAAATAAGACCCTAGCAGTAAATAGTTTAGGAATTATTTAAGGCCAAGCTTTATGCCATGCAGTTACTCAAATAATGTTGCCAACAATGTTGCCCAGGCTCATGTAGGAGGCTTATTTGGGAAGTCTCAGAAACCAAAGCGCACCCTTCACTCGGGAACATTCACAAAGGAGGACACCTGCTGAGAAGGCTGACAGTGCAGAATAAAGGAAATAATCCAGTACATCTTGTTAGCAACCTTGATCAGAAGGGCTGCCTCGCACTCCCAATAAATCCTTGAGGGTGGCATTGTTACTGCCCTGCAGCAAAGCCCCTTCTCCAAGGCTGTCTTTCCACAAAGACTGCCAAGTCACAGACAGGAGCAACATATGAAATCCCTTTATTTCATAGGGGGTTATTGGTATTGATCTCAGCACAGGCCAGAGTTTATTTTTCTAGTTATTTTCTCTGTTTAAATTGGAGAAAGTTTTCATAAGAGCTATTCAGAGTTCTTAAATAAGAATGAATGCATTTTCTGTATTTCCCCAGACCTGAAATGATGCTGATCTGTATTCTGGTTAGCTCTGTTTGGATGACTGAAAGTACAGGGAAACATAATGGAACTAATATAATGTACCTAATGCTAAATGGTCTCCTTTCTAAATAGCCTACAACTTACTTGTGTTGTATGTTATATAATAACCTTTCCTGGGTATCCTGCCGCCATGCATCACGAATTGCATTTTCTGGGAAAAGTGTTTATACTGCATTCATGTGTGTATGTTCTTCATAAGCAGCTTTTTTGTCTGTATTGACAGGTCTCACCAACTCATAATCGTCCTGCAGGGAGTGGAGAGCAGAAACAGTCCCACACAGTTCTTTCATCACCGCCTAGAGTAGCATTTGGCTTGAGGTATGGGACCATTAGCTCCTGCTGACAGACCAGCAGCCTCAGAACCTGGAGGGCATTTAGTAAATAAGATGTTAGTGGCCAAAGAAACAGAAAAGCCACACCACCAGCTGTGATTGCAGTTGTCAGGCAGTCTTACTAGAACGCATCAGAGGAAGCATTCTGGACCTATTTTGCTTTTCATTACCATCAAAGGTAAAGGGCGGGGGAAAAGTGAGTTGTTGCAAAATGGAAAAAGCAGACTGCGAAGCAAAACTGCAGGCCTTATGCCAGGCATATCTGGAGTTCAGATGCGGATCTAAATTGCCCTGTAAAGCAACACTGCCCAGATTCACTGCTGCAGCTGCAGCATCCTGAACTTCATTACATGGCTTTGGTTTTTTCCCTGAAAGGCTGGGCTGTCTTGAGTGTTCATCACCATTCAGTCAGTATGGTATTTGGCTTCAGTTGAATTACAAGAAACCATATCTTACAGTAAATTAGATCAAAGCAAAGCTTTTTATACCTTGTCTTCCTAGACATAAGCTACATTCACTTCCATTAAAGCTAACTGATGTTTGACTGTAGTCTGCTTTAAAAGCGTTCAAAAAGTTACATTAAAAAAACCAAACTGTGAGGCTAAATTTCGTACAGTGTGGAAACTTCTTATTTCCCACAGTCCTAAAGATGACTGTACCCTACAATGAGACAAAAGGAAGATTTCATGCTTTTCATTTTCTTCATGACTCTCAGATCATTGCATATGTTACAAAGCAAACTTAGGATCTTCCCAGTTCATGGATTGTGCCCATTAATGAATGTTCAGTAATCAAAAAATGCATAGGTATGCAAGAGATGAATCACCAGGCAATTCCCATGTCTGCCGTACAGCATGTAATACGGATATTAAACCATTCTGTCTGTACAGTTACTTGATTTAAAGACGCTAGGACAGATGGCACTGCTGTAGCGAGCGTTGGGTTACTTGTAGCATTGCTCCTCAGGTTTGCTGGCTTGTTGTGTGTTGAATAAAATAAGTTCCATTTTAACAGTTACTTTGATCATTTCCTAAACTTGTGAAATTTTGAGTGTGGTTATAAGGTGGAAAACATGACAATGGTTACAGCTTTAAAAGCAGATACTGCCTGCCTTGCTGACTTTGGGGACAACAGAGAAGGAGCACACGTGAACGTGCTCATGCAAATGCGGGCAAGGGTTAACACTTGTTTTCAGTCACTTTGTTGTTTTTCGGTCAGTGAGCTCAGAGCAAACCATGCAGGCAGGACTGGCAAGCATTGGAGCTGGTAGCTTTTCCCCTCTTCTGCATAGCTGCTACCTGCTGGTAGTCAAGGTCTGCGGGTCAGAGCTATGCAAAACATTTGTACCGCAGCTCTGAAACAAAGAGGACTTCTGCCTGACGTGACCTGGACTGCATTGTAGAATAGCTGTGACCATCCGTAATGGATGGCTTGGCACTTAATGTGGCCAAAGTACCGCTTATCTAGACCGGGTTTAGTCGCTGGCTCAAGTCAGGGCTGTGGTTCCTGGGGTCCACCCTGGAGTAGAGGAGCAGGTTCAGCAGCTGCTGCAGAGGCTGTAGAAGCCAGGCGAGGAGAAGGACTGGCCCCTCGGAGCTGTGGAGTCACAGCCGTATGTCTGTCTGCTTCGTTAGCTCCTGGTTGACTCAAAACCAACCCAAATCCCTTTGAAACCCTGGGGGTTCTCTGCCTACTGCAATCCATTGAGATTGTTGTCCTGATCTTAGGGTGATAAAGCAAAGCTAGATAAAGCAAAGCTATGAAAGCATCTCGTTAACAAGCTTCCCTTTCTCTCTGACAGGAAGCCTAGAGGGGAGGGGAAAAAGTGTCGGAAGGTCTATGGGATGGAGAACAGAGATATGTGGTGTACTGCCTGCCGATGGAAGAAGGCCTGCCAAAGGTTCATCGACTAAAGATTGAAATTATGCAGAGGATTTGGGGATGGGGGAGGACAACAGCAGAACCAGATTGCTGCAGCTGCACTGTATCACTTCCCATTTTCCCTCCAGTGATGTGGTGTTGGGGGTTTTTTTTGGTTGTTTTTTTGGGGTGTTTTTTTTTAAAAGAGCTTTGTATTTCAAAGTGAAGCACTTGTAGCCAAGGAGAAGCACTAATCAAAACCTGTGTGGAGCAATAGAGAAAAACAAAAAAAAAGCAAAACCAAGAACATAGAGCAAAATTCTGTCTCACTAAGTATGGAAACCAGAGCAGCTATTAGTGTTTTTCTGTAAAAGAAAGGAAAAAGTTAATTTTTTTGCTAACTCTGTGAGCTACTTGCTCCTTAGGATCATTTTTAACCATTTCAGTCTCTGTGCTGTGAACGTCTGTATTTGCTAAACTGAACAATTTTTCTTTTCCTGAAACGAAGATCTCTTTTTTGAAAGCTTTCTAATAAACATTTCTGAGTCATATAAGCTACAGTTTACTCAACAAAAGCTGTACTAAGGCTGGAGACTGCTAAGTAATTCTCCTGATACAAATGATTATGATTAGATTATATTTTTGGAAAGGGGATGTGGGGAGGAGTTGGGATTTTCTTTTGTTTGTTTATAGGAGAAAAGCAAAGTCTGAATTTGCAAGAAGGACAAGCAGTGCTCCTGGAAGATTTTTAAACCGGGCACAGACCAGTGGAGTGGAACAAAGTAATTTAAGTACTAAATTGGATTTTGATCCTCTAGAGGAAGGAAAGCAGCAATGGAAAGTCACCAGCAGATATTGTCACAACAAGAAGCTGAGGGAAGAAATCCAGTGATGCTTGATTGAAACTCATAAGAATATAATGGGGCTCCAGTAGCTTTTCTTACTGCTCTCCTGTTTCCGAGGGAGGAGGAACAGTCGGACCAGCACATCTGTTGCTGCAGGAGGCCTGTAAAGAACTGGTAAATGCAGCCACTAGGATTATGTGTAAAACCTATTCAGGGACATGATCCAGCCCAGCAGTTCTGCTCTTGCTTCCTTTCCTCTTATTTGAGAGATTGTTGATAAGACAATGGTTTGCTCAGCTTCCCCACCCCCATTAAAGTTGCTCAGATTTATTTGATGCAAAAAAATGGTAGAGAAAAGAAAATACCCCCTTTCCACAACATCATCTCAGAAAAAGAAGTACAACAGCAAAGGAGCAACGTGTTTATGGTAAAAGTCCATTTCTTGACTCATTTTGATACAGGAATTACCAAGTTTCTCTACTTGCAGTACTTGGATAGATTTGGGTACTTTAGTTTCACTGTCCATTAGAAAGTATACACCGGAATGCGGCAAGCTGGTGTTCTGTCTCAACTTATATTGAATTACCATTAATTAATGATTATTTCAGTGCAAAAATAAAGTAAGGACTTACTAGGATATGAATGTACATGGTTAAAAAATACTTGCCTGTTAAAGAAAACAAAGACACCTTAAAAAAAAATAAAGACACAGAAGCAAAACTTTGCCTATTAATAGAGGCGTGGAGGCCCACAAATTCCTGGATTATTTTTTTTTAATACTATTTGAAATTAGATTTTTATTTTTTTTTAAATTGTCTAACCTGGCTTATTCTCCTTGAAATAAGAGGACTCTTAAGTATTTAAACAGCTTTCTAAAATCTGGTCCAGAGTTCACTTGACAGCTTTATTAAGCATGCATTGCTGCTTATGCCTATGTAAAAGCACAAAATAACAATGCAGTTGTTTAGAAGATATGCTATGAATTCAGTAAAGTAGTACTGAGAAGTAAAATTTATAATAGGAGCTACTGAAAGTTATCATCTGATTTTCTTTGAACAAGTTAATTGGGCAATCAGATGCCTAATTTGAGCATGCTATTTCTGCAGTTGTTTACAAATTGTGTAATTTACATGCACAAGTGGCAAGATATGCTTGCATGCACGCAATTACTTGATTTTTTGCCCAATTGTGTTCCTAAGTCATTTAAAAAAAGAAGGAAAAAAAAGAATAGACTCTGAAATTTAGTAAGACCCTGAAATATACACATATGTGTGTATGAGTATTTATATGTATAAAAAAACTATATATATATTATATAGTTTTATATATATATATATATAAAATCTGGGATCAACAGAGAGAAGAGGAGAAAGATTGTTTTCTTTATAAGACAAGACACTAAAAGTCAGTGGATATACATAGCCACTGTTTTATTGTCTTTCCTCTTAGTAAAATGTGGGTCATGGGTTTTCTTTGGATGTTGTATTTCTTTCAATTTCCGTAGTAAAATACCTCATAATAATTCATAGTCAAGTCATCTTCAAACACTGAGCTTGCTGATGGTATATTTACTTCGGTAGAACTTAGAAAATTTGGGACTTTTCCAAGATACCCCTGCCAATTTGCCCCCCCCATTTTTACAAGTACTCCGAGACTAATTATAAAGTGTTCCATAGTTAATTTGACTATTGTTAGACTGACAGTATTTGCCTACGTATTTGTTGTTCCCCTCCTTTTATATTTTCCCTTTTTGCTTTGGAAGATTATTTTTTTTTAAATAATGTATCAGATTGTATATTGTTTCTATAATGTCATGGCATTGTGAGCACCTTTCCTGAGGGCACTTTACAAATTATTGTAATAAGATTATTCTTTATAAATTTCTGCACAGAAGAATGGTTTTGTTGCCAGACCAGATTGCCCTCCGGTACAAACTTGATGTGGATTTCATGTAGGCACAAAAGCCACGAATCATGAAAACGGGATAGAAAGTTGGTCTTAACAAAACAGAGGACAGAAGACATTTGATAAATCCTGCCAGGACAAAACTAAATTACCAGTATTTTTACACAACCTTTAATCAGCAGTTTATATTAAATCAGTTTTACATCTTATGGCTGTGGCATTTTGATTCAAAAGTAGGCATTCCTCGAATTACTGTGGCCAGCGATAGTGAGATGGCATGGCTGTCTGGACCTGCATGAAGCATTCACAAGTCACTTTGTGCTTTGAACTCAGATTACTTTGTGCACGAGCACTTTGGCGCCTGCCAAGATCCCCTTCGCCCTCCTGACACACTCAGCAAAGAAGAGCAATGTCAGCAAAGCCTTTCCTGTGCTGGCAGAACCAAGCGTAATCTGGAATAACCTCTTCCATTTTTCAGTCTCTTGCTTCAGTGTTGCTTTAAGCTGCATCGCTGTCCTCCTGACATCCGATTCATCTCGCACTTCTGCACCAGCCTCTCCAAAAGAGTCAAATTTCTTTGTTTTCCCAAGGAAGGCCTAGCCTGAATGCTTTGGTCATTTATCATCATCGGTACACACCATTTCCCCTACTTTGGGTTTCTCTGTGGGAGGTAGGTCATTGTCTCTGACCTCCTGGTGAAGTTGGAAAGAACGGCCCGAACGCATCACACAGTCTCTGTGTGCTACAGGGATTTGGACGTGGGTTCATTTATGTCAAGAGCCAGAACTTCTCCTTGAGATATAAAAATGGAAGCTTCTATTTTATTGGGTTTAACCACTTATTAGTATTGATGCTGGTAACAGAAGTTGCCAACATCAGTATCAGAGTGGAGATTAACTGTATAGATCCGAGATGTTTTTCTTCAGGAGTTTTCTTGCTGTAACAAATCTATTTCCCACTTCCTCATCCCCCAGAAGATTTAGAAAAGGAGATAATTTTAGAAGTGGGAAATTTTAATGGCAATTTTTAAAATGTGGCTGTGCTCCAACTGCTCCTACATGAAACTATTGGATGTTACAAACTTGTATTATCTTAGTCATACAATGCTTTCCACCCAGAACAATGTGCCTGATTCTCTAGTGCCTTGCACAAATGTAACAGGAGACACAAGATGCAAAGTGAGCAAAAACTCTTCCATTCCAATTTGCAGGTTTACGCTTACTTTTAACCAATACCATTAGTCACCTAGCAGGTATCTGTTGTCGTGTAAGCCAGACCTACAGCTCTGCTTGTGTGAATAAGCTAGGCAGAATGCCTATCTGTTGAATTACTTTTTCCAAATAATTAGGCTGGTGTGAACATTCGCTATCTAATGATCTACAGATTCTTCGCACCCTTTCGCTATCACCAACATCACTTTCTTCATTCCTTCTCCCCTTTATTTTTTAGGGTAATGACTAGGTAGCAAAGCTTTAGACAGAAGTTCTTGTAGAACCCGCACGTAAGAATGGATTCCAGCTCCGTGCAATATCCCAGATGTCCTTGTCATTGACTTTATTTTTTCATTCATGCTGATCCAGTGAGTCAGGATAGTTTTCTATTTCTTGCTATGGTCTGGGACCAGCTAGAGTGACCCTGCTGAGAATTCGGGACAATCACTGTAAGCGTGGCAGTACAAAGCGATTTCTTTCTTCCCCTGCCTGTAAATATGTTGAAACACCATCTCAGAAACAGGACATGAAATTAGAAGCTTGCTAGCCATATGCAGAGACATAAGAGGTTGCCGGTGAGGCTTGTTTCTTTTGGTTTAAACTTCAGTCATCTGCTGGAGAAAGTTGTGCTGCGCCTTTTCTTAGAAATATTTTGATACAGAAACATTTGTAAACTCTCATCTTGGTCTTATATTTACACTTTATTCAATCTTCCTGTAAGGAGGTAGCACTGGAACTGAGACCTGTAGAGAGTATGGGATTTAATCTGCATTTGTCAGGATTTTTCTGGTAGATAACTGAGCTGTTGCAAAGCATCATAATGTAGATTTTGTTCTGGTATAAGTTCAAGTTGGTTTTATAGCACCTTTAGCAAAATAGCTAGAAAGTTAAGTCATGAGCAAAAATTAATCAAGCTGAGGGTGTAAGTACATTCTGTATCTGCTAGACATAAGCAGCCCTTGTCTGCATCTAGGTGGATTTTGAAAAGCTTCAAGATTGCAAAAAAGGCAATGCACACCTGTAGTGTCCACTTGAGCTGGGTTTTCCATCTTAGACTGCAATGCTTTCGCATTGACCATGCTCTCGCTTCTATCCAATGCAAGATTAAAGAAGATGTGTCTCTTCCACTTGCAACTTTTGGAGTTTATTCTTCAATATGAAAAACACTAATCGTGTTCTTTGTGCTTCACACAGACCATTTTTAATAGCAATCCAGAAAGGCCCTGAAAGCAGAAATCGGCCTGTTTCTGATGGCACCAAGCAAAATAAAATATGGTTTTCTCCTGTGATTGCTCATACTCACAGCAAGAATTCATTTGGCCAGTTAGCTGATGAAATGTAGGGGAGTGGATAAATTTAGTAACAAGCCAGTGTTCTGCTTTTCTTAACACCTCTTAATACCAGGAATTTTTTTCCTTCTGTGTTTGAATCTGAACATGAGATCTCTAATATACCCTTGAGGGAAATTAATTTAGCATTAGAAATGCTGTTTCAGCTTTCCTATTACTTGGGCGTATACACAATATTATAGTAAGGAGGTAGGGCTTCAAGATTAAATCCAAATTCTTGATATAATTCAATGCTAAAGATGGACTCAAACATTTTAAAATGTTTGAATGTTAGTGTTTACCATTTGCCAGTCCTCTTAAAAAAATCAGATTTGAATTTGGAGTCCTTATCTTAGTATGTTACACCCTGCAGCAATTAGTATATAATGTGTAATGGTCAGATAAACGAAATTACTAAAATGTTTGTAAAAAACTGCCTTGGGAAGATAGAAAAAAAGAACAAGATAGTTAATAAAAATTTCCTCAGGGAACATAAGAGGGCTGTAAAGGTAGGATAGAGGTTTATTTAAATGGAAGATGGTCAAGAAGTTGCCTTTTTTTTCTATTCTGGGCAAAATTTAAAGAGCAATGTGTCACTACTTGAATTATTAAAATTAGAAGGAAGCACTAATTAGTGAATATAGTCTAACTTAATGCTATAGCTTATGAAGTTCCAAATAGAAAAAAAACAAACATGTTAGATTATATAAAAATATAGAAAATGAGCTTGAACCATAACCTAATTATAATATATATCTATACATTTGGCTAAATCTTTTCAGGATCTACCAAAAATATAAAGGCTTCTTGTTTATATAGTTGCTTGGTCAAAGCATACTTTGTCTCTAATTGTATTATTTCTTACCAAATTACTTCAGCAAGCAAAAAAATAATATGTTAGCATGATATCCTGGAGGTGTTGAGTACTCTACTTTGCAAAGTGCTAATTCTACATGAAATTAAAAGAAAACATGCCACCACTTTTTTTTTTTGTATCTGCAAAGGTATCAGCTTCAGTAAACCCAAGGTTTTATTGAACTGTGTTAACCAGTGTTTTGAACAAATACATATGCAAATTCTCGATTTTTTCTTTATTTGTATGCAAAGAAATTATTTTTGGCCTGTAGTAATTTTTCCTATCAACTCTTTTTCCTGTGTCCAGGGACTCCGTTCTGCAAATTCCCTAATACTTACACTGAAGTGATTAAAAATCAGAATCTTCAATATTAGGACCTAAACATGTAAATAGCACCTGGCATCAGAATTTTTAATATCAGTATTTAACTGTAGTAATTAATTCTTACCATGATGTCAACAAATCTTTCAGGGAAGGGGTGCAGGAGGGTAATCTATAAATTAGGAGGTATGGCTGTGCAAAGGTACTGGTATTTACTGGTATTCCAACAATAAAATATAGGCTCAGATTCATCACAGCACTCAAGTACGTGCTTAACTTCAGTTGTGGAGTTCGTTGATGAGACTATCCATGTTTCTAAAGTTAGGCACACATTTTTATGCTCTTCTGAAATCAGGCCTTGGCAAGAGCAGATACTCTTACAGCTTTGTTTGAAATATGCACTTTGTAAGACAATCTGTCTTTTTATGATTTTATGCAATTTATCTTGTATTAAGAAGACCAGACAAAGTTAGAAAATTCCTTTTTTTTAATTATTTTTTGCATTGCAAAGGGAAAGTGAGAAAGAAAAGTTTAACTGCACATTTCAGCATGTGAAAGCCTTGCTGAGGTTTGTAAAAGGTGCCCATTTGCCATGAAGTGCAAAGGAACTTACTTGAGCACATCAGAAAAACAAATGCATGACAAGCAGGTCACATTATATAAATTTATATAGTTCTGTCTGTATTCCCTGTACGCTCAACACTCCTCCAGGCACCTGGAGGCATAGGAGCTCTGAGTACGCAAGGAAATTGATAAGTTTACCTAACAACTGTAGGAATACTGTGCTTTTAAGCCACGAGTGATGTTGTCTATGTGTAATTTTAGTCTTAAAAGAAAATAGACAGTAGCCTTATTAACAAGGTGCAATACTTACAAAGGGCTAAATTATGGAAACGAGTGGTGTGTGTTTGTACAACACTGCAAAATGTGCACTCTTTTAAAACTGACTTTTATAGCACTGGGATCTTATTACCTCTCTGAAATGATAATGTTGGTATAACTTTATAAACATTTTATTATACTTTATGAAACAGGATTTGGGATTTCCTAAGAACCAAAAGGAGGAGAGGGGGAACTCTAAATCACATAGAAGAGTGGTATGTTGTTTTATATGGCAGAAGTAACCTAAAACACCTTTAGAAACCTATACAAATTCTGAATTACTGAAAGAAAAAAATATATCGCCCTTTTTTAAAATTACAAGCCTGATAAAAAGTCTCGTTACATAGTTAAGAGCAGAATGCAGATACCATTGTAACTAGCTGAGCCCTTGAAGCATTACAGGTTTTCTGAGGAGAGTTGCAGTTATTCCCGTGAATAAGTGCATTGACTAGGACTGCTCACACGGTTGTAGAACGAAGGCACTTGGATTTTCCTCTGTGTCACTATTTCCACTGTAATTGGGAGTGTGAAATTGTGAATCTCTTTTCCTGAGTGCTTGGGAAGATAATTTTGCTGTTCAGCTTTGCGAGAGGGATGGATATGTACCTAGGCACATTTGCATGGCTGTTGGAAGATGTTGGCTCAGTTTCTAGTAATACCAAAGTGGCAGTTCTTTGGATGTGTAACCTAGTGACAGATTTAAGAGCTGTTAACCACATGGTATTCAGCCTGTAATCCATCCTACAGGAGGAGGTTTCTCAGAATGGGATCCAGGAGAGCCAACCTGTTGTGAAGGGAGTCACCACTGTAGCCCGTGTGCTGTCAGCTGGAGCAAGTGCTCCATTTGTTGTGTCCAGCTTGAGAAAGGTAGTTATCTGCATTCATTTGTGACCTACAGTACAGAATGCTCTTTTAAAGAATATTCTTTCTTTCAGAGATTAAAATAAAACTGTTAGAGAACTTTTGTGTTACAGAAGGTCACTGAATAAATTACAGTATTGTCACAGCTGAAATCAGAAGTGGTGGTTTCCCTCCTTCAGAGTCATGCTGCAGCTCCCTAACCAGCCGGTGGGAGCAGGCTCCTGTCTAGCTCTCATGGAGCCTTGTAACCTTAACTAAGTCCTTTTCCCAAGACTTGCTGCAACCCAGCAAAGAGCCCTAAAACCAGGCCAATGTGAGTTTGACCCCCAGGTAAAGGAGGCTCTTTCCAACTGTTTCCCAACTCTTCCACTGCCTAAGCAAGTGTTTTATTGGCAGACTTTTATAAAGGGGGCATTCCCCCATCACTTTTCAGTGGCATTTCTAACACAGCACCAGCCACCCCTACGTTTGCAAGGAACCAGACATTATCTTTGTTAGTCGTGAGGTTTTGGGAATATTATTTTAGATTTAGATCTCTACATTTCACCTAACACTGTAGTTCCACAGCAGATTAAGTTGGCATAAGCTTGTGCTGCTGTTGAAGGAGCTGTTCCTACCCCCTGGCAGAGACATTTCTAGAGAGGAGTAGCCCGGGTTATGGGGGCTTGAACCACTCCTAAAAGTGTCTGTACAAAATGCCTAAAGGCTAGATCACTATATGGCTTGCTGGGTTTGTACCTCTGCTCTTCATGTGGCAAGCATGATAATACGGCCTTTATCCCACCCTGTCTTGGCTGGAGTCTCATTAAGGGCCTGGAGTTGCACATAACTCCTACAGCAGCGAGCTCAAAAGAGCTCAACTAATGGTTGGTTGCTTAGCACTACTAGAATAGCATTAAAACAGCATTGATTTTTATATGAAATGGAGTCTATAGGGGAAAAAAGAGGATTTAGATCAGTAATCCTACATGCAGTGAGTCTTAAGACTACATCTTAACTGTGCCCCGGTTTTGCTAAGCAGATACTGGAGGAGTTAAGGGACACAAAAAGGAACTGTACTGGACCTTCCTCCTCCCCTGACCCCAGGGCCGTCCTGGAGCCAGTCGGATGTTATTCAGGGTAGTCTCAGGCCAGACAAGGTCATTGGGGGGTGGGGAGATTTGGTCTCTCTATGAGATCTCTGGGCCACAGAAAACCAGGGTATACTTCTTATCCAGACATGGTAGCAAATAGGAAAGCTCCTCAGCTGCTCTGCTAGTGCAGTTTTTCAGCCTCTTTTTATTACAGCATCAGTGTAATAGCAATGGGAATGCCAGGCAAAAGGTAAAGGTTCATAAGGTAACTGAAGGAAGGTAACTGTCAGCATCAGTTGCACTATGTTTTTTTAAACTCTGTGAAACTCTTGTAATCTGCTACTTATATATTATTTCATATAAGAAAAGTATTTCCATCATAGAAGGGGGTGAATTTAGCACAAGTTAAGCAGCTGTAGGAAAACAAAAGCCCAATTGCCCAGTTTTTATGAATATTGGATTTCTAATATACTCTGCTTGCATAAGACTGCAGTATTTAGATCCATGCATCCTTTTGTCTCACTTCAGTCACAAAAGGGAAATACCTGCCCACATCTATTGTTCTTCCTTTGTTTCCTATCAAGTACTGTTTTGGAGATTATAAAGTAAATTTAGGTTCTTTTTTAAAAAACATTTTTTTCTGAATTATTATTTTTAGAACCAGAGCATTTCCTCTTTCACTCAGTGTAAAATTATTGAGCTTTAATTTGCTCTGCATTGCACTTTACATATTTTTTCACTTGTTGGGCCATGTATTTTTGATATGCAAAACAATAAAGGTTTTGTTAATGTAGTTTTAACTAGAAATTAACCATGAAACTAAGATGTTTGTATAACAAATGCAAGTTCCATAAAATACAGCAAAAAAACTATTTAGGTCAGTGATGTTTTTAATGGTACATTGAGAAATATTAGAGCTTCTGAAATGATTTACCATTTGGTAAATTCAATACATTAATGGATAGCATGTTTTAAAATGGAATATGAATAAGCAGGAGACAAAGTTCTAGACATTGGATTTGCTTATATGTAAAAGCTGCATTAGTTTAATTGATACGGGTCTTAAAAAAATTAACCTAATCTAGTTTAAAGAAGTATAAAAGTATTTAATAATCTGGGTTAAAATGAAGAGAGCTCACAAAAAAAATTGAAATCAGTTTAACTTAATTACCAAAGAGATGTTTTTTAGTACAGTAAAGCAGCGCTGTTTAGTCTGAGAAGCCCCTCATCTCTGGAGGGGCCAGACAAGACACCACCAGAAGCTGTATACAAGTTTGTATTTTCCTGCTTTAAACAGTAGCTCTCCAGTTTCTTACGCTTACAGGCCCACTCAGGTTGACAATGCCATTTGTTTCGTCCTGCCTTCATCCCCTCTAATTTTGGGAACTAGTGGCCTAAAGACAATCTTGTTCCTAAATGAGCTAATGTAGAATTCGTCTTCCCTCTGGTTTTGGTGTTAAACTTACAGCCCTAATACTACTGGATGTAGTTTAGCTTAAGAATTTTTAGATGCCAGTTTCAACACTTTAAACAAAGAACAGCTACTCTACCCCAGCAGAGATTCCTTTCAAATCTTGTGGAGTATATTGAAAAATAAAGACCTTTTTTACTTTTACTTTGTCCAAACTCTTTATTCCAAATCACACCTAGAAAAGTGGAAGTCTGCAGTGACTGGAAAACAAAGCACACAGCAGTAAAGAGGGGAAAGCGAGCAAGATGGCAGTGCTCTCATTTCCTTCCCAGGGTGAGTCCTTCCTGGGCTCCCCCTTCCCAGGCTGATGAGCATGTGTGTGCACAGACCACGCATAGCTCTGAAGTCCTTGACACCACAGTGCAAAATCCCTGGTTTGTCAACCACATCCCAGAGACCCCAGTTCCTTTTAAGAGACTTTTAGACATTCTGCTTTTTCATTTCTACATCCATAGGTAAAAGGAAAAGCTAACCGCTGCTCCAATAGCATTAATACAGTCTCACCTTGAGTTGCAAATGTATCATCTTGTCATTTTTAATCAAGCTTCAGTTTGCCTACAAAAGATGTGCAGGATCTGGGTATTTTTGCAGTTTTGCAACTGTAAAGCTGTTCTGTCCTTTCGGGACTTGCAGGAGTCCCTGGAGTGTGGCAAGCGCACTGTCAGTGGCATGCAAGCTACATGATACCTGGGCTGAAGAGAAAGCATAGATTAATGTTAACCTGCACATCTGACCACAGAGGTGAGTGTTGTACAGTGCTGTTCAGGTCTTGCAGTTGTGGAAAAACTAAGCTTAAAACCTTTGCACTAAGCACAGGGTGTCTCTGAAAACTCAGTTCGTGTTTGGCTGAGAAGCAGGAGCAGTAACAGGCCTACTCCAAGGTGGCAGTCTGTCAGGCAGCACAAATAACAGCTCTGTTGCCTGATTAGTTTCTATACTTCTATGTACATTTGAAGGAAAGCTTAAAAGAGAAGAATTCTGCATATAGATGTTACTCCTTTGCAATCTGCTTTGATTTTGCCCTCTGGGGGCAATCTGTGGGCCAGCACAGCAGATTTAGACAACATACTTCCATGCTGCCAGTGACTTGCCTATAGCAAAAAACTCTTTCTTACTAGAAGCAGGTGCTTTTTTTAAGATAAAACACAACAACAAAATGCCACCATGCAGACCTTTGTTAAACCCCCCCTGTCTCCCTGTAGCACCGGCAGCTGGGGAGAACTCCAGAATTCAGAGGACCTTGGCCATAACTCATCAAAAATCCTCTGCAGTCTATTACCACTGAAAATGTTTTAGTGTTCTATGAAAAACATACAGACTTGGGCTCGCCAAAATTCCTCCTAAGAATTTTGCCGTTACTTTATATGAAAAAAAATGTTAAAAGCGTTGTGTCTGCATCTGAGTCGATTCTACCTGCTCAACCAAGAGCACTTCCAATAGACTTCAGATATGTGGAGAGTCATTCTCAGTACAAGTCATGATGCTCCAAACATTTCAAATCTTCTTCTTAAATTAAAAACATTTGCAAAATTAGCAATGTGTATATTAATGCCCAAAAGTCTATGAAAATAATTGAGTTAAAATACTAAGGAAGTATGTGCTTGCACTTAAAACTTGAAAGAAAGACTACTGAATTACTGATTGGCTAAGCAGTAGCTCCTGAGTTGGTTAATGCACTAAACCAGCTTTGGACAGAGTAACTTTTTCTAAAAATCGAGAAGGAATATTTTTTTCTCAAGTTATTCAAGTAATTCAGGTAATGAATAGTTTGTTTCTGGTCACTGGGTTTTAGAATAAGCAAATCTCATCCTCTTTCACTTTTAATATTCATTGTATAGAAAAAAATATTTTCTGCTTTTTCATTTCCCAGTGAATGATCAGTTCACTAGCTACAGGCAATGTTTCTTCACTTAGACTGCAAATCCTTGTGAATCCTGATTATCTGATTATTATATTTTTTCTAGTTTCAAAAATGCTTTTGTGCAATTTTCATAGATATGACTGAATAAAAATTGCAAGGAAGAATCAAAGTCATCTAATAAGTGTATTAACCACTTTTCCTAAGTAAAAATTAAGAAAATGAAGAAACATGAAGGTGAAGTATCATGAACAAAGTCAATTCATTGCTGAATTAAATATTTATAGAACATCTTGATTAGTAAAAAGCAGTGATCTTTGTTAAAGTTCCACTTAGTAGCAATCCACTGTGTTCTAGTAAGTATCACAAGTGAGAAAGCAATTTTTCTTCAGAGAAAGCACAAATGGAAAACAAGATTAAAATAGACCATTTAAACCAAGGTTTTCTCCTTGTCTTTAAGCCCATCCTGCCTGGTACATTACTGTTGTACATTCAGGGATGCTCAGGACAATAGACATTCCTCATGGGAAGCAGCTAGGTTCCAAAGTGTTAACTGAAATAAAAGCAAAACTGAGCAAACTCATAGAATTTTCAAAATACTAGCTCAGCTATTGCCAAAAAAGCAAAAAAGCACTACTCACTACTGAACTAGAATTTCAGCATTTTAAAAGAATCGTGTTTTAATCTAGCTCTCACATCATAGTTAAAAACAGATTTCTGTTGGTTTGGTTGTTTGTCTTACAGGGCTTATACTTGTTAATAATCCTCAGAACAGGGTGCACCAATACTCAGATGACCATGGTTGAAATGGAATCTCTCAAAACCCCAAAATCTAGTATACATTATTACAGAAATAACAGTCTTCAAATGAAAAACTACTTAAAATTATCTCAAAAAAGCAAGAAGAAAAAGAAGCTAATTGTTTATTTGGGAAATGCCATTCAGCTACCATTAACTCACAAGCTATGTGTTTAACCGCTCTTCTGGAGCTTTGTCAGGTTGCATTTTTGTTGAAAGCAGATGGTGATTAAACTACATAGCAAAGAACCTTCCTTTGAACTTGTAAATGAATGTATACATATGAACTATGCATTTTCATACAGCTGCATACTGTATCTTGAATCAATTCAACCTTTCCCCCTAGGTTAGCAACCCCCAAACTTCAGGAGCTGAAGGTGCTCCCATCTCCTTTAGCATGTATTTGTCTCCTGTCTTGTTTCTGCTCTCCAAAAACCCAAGACACAGAACAGAGGAGTGCTGAGTTGCAGGGCCCCAGGAGCAGAGGGGCTGGGGGCCTGTGGCCAAGGCAGTGATCGGGCACACTCTGGGGGACCAGTTTGGACTCCCGGGCCCAGTGTGGCCAAGCAGAGGAACGTGGTACCCATGCTTGCTCAGCCAGAGCTCCTGCTGCTCCGGCCCTGGCACCTCTTGCACTTCTGCTCAGCATCTTGCACGCTCAGGCAGCAGAGCGGGACCAGCAGCTACTCTCTCACACGGGGTCAGTAGGAGTTTGCAGCAACACTAGAACAAGCCATGCCAAGGAGGAGGCCACTGCAGGCCACTGCACTGCTTGCAGCCATAATCCTCCCCGTTGTGAGAGCCTTTTCAGGCACCCTACCAGCCCCGTTTCATTCTTACCACCACTTCTCCACGGTGCTCTGCAGCACACCACTTAGGGGGCATGGATGGCTCCTTACGGGTTGTGGTGTCACAGCTGAGACCTGCTGCCCCAGATGATACATTGCTCAAAACACTCAATCCTTCATCCTAACCATTGACTGGACTTCAGGGCTGGGGTGTGTAACAGACGAAGGATCAGACCTTGGTTTTAGTGTGCTGTCTGTTGGAAGGGAGTAGGAAAAATGAAAAATGGATTACTTGTTCTTGTAGCTGGTGTAATTAAATGAAGAAAAAAGGTATTGCATGCAACATTCTTACTTAAATTTTGGGTTGTTGCTGTAATATACATCAGCCCAGTCTGATCAATGAATGAAGTGTGTTTCTTACAGTTCATCCTACAGGAAGAAAGACAAAAAAAAAAAAAAATTAAGAATATCCTTGCTTTAGAGTAAAGCAAGCCTGGACTCCACAACAAAGAAAGATTTTGTTTATATGCAAACTATTTAAATATTTGATACCAGTATGAAGGCAGTAGTCTTCTTATCTATCCAGACATGTGCACTCATCTAGGTTGTGATTAATTGAAAAATATTTTTACAGTATGTATTTGTATTTGATGGGCTAAGGCCTTTAATTTTATATTCTTTACAAGAATTAGTGTGGAAATTATGTTTTCCCATTTATTGAGCTACCTGCCCATGCTAGTTGTCCATTTGCATAAAGAATATTTCCACTACTTCAGAGGTTTTGGGATTGGTTTTGTGGGTTTTTTTAAACGCTGTCCTTTTAAAAAAATGCAATGCTTTTTGTATGTTGCTCAATAGAAAAATATATTCCTTACCGGGTTCCCTACAACGTGATCCACAGAACCCAATGACTTGAAAAAATGCTTGAGGTCAGGTCTTCAGCAGTTATCAGCTGCCGTATCTCCTATAGCAGTGACCATGTGTATCAGCGGAGGACCTGCCCTCAGGAGAGTTAGGCAGAGGTAGCTGTAGGGACGCTCAGTGTGGTGCGGGAGGCTCTCTGGACCTGGCAGATCTCTGTTACCAGGATGTGGCCTATAACAGCAACAGAAAGACACTACTGCATTTCTCTGCAATCTGCAACTGTCCCGTGGGCCTGGTGTACCTCCAGCTGCAGTCCTGCCAATCAAAGCTCTGACTGCAACCGTCAGTCCTTTGCTGTCACTTACTACCACAAAGTTAACTTTTTAAAATGAGAAAGAGCTTCCAACTCTGGCACTAATGGAAATACTGAATACTTTTAATATATATATATATTTGGAAAGTATTTGAAAAAAGTGTTTTGTCTTTTTTTATACAACTTTTAGCCAAATAGAAGTATTCTGATTATTACTTCTGTGGATACCTGTCCACCTGTAAATAAAGTCATATATTCAGGTATATGAACCTGAAGAAAAAAAATAATAAAGACTGTTCACTGGCTATGCGCTTTGCTAGCTGTTGGTTCCTTTGTACATAAGAGGTAACTGTTAAAATGTTGGGTGGGGTTTTTTTTATTTAACTGTTGTTCCTCTAAAGAAAGACGAAAAAAACTTTTGACTTTGTTTTCTCTTTTCTGAGTTAATACAAAGATTTTCTAACTTTTTACTGCAGAAATGGATAAATACCTGGTGCTATGTGAATTTGAGTCAAACTGGCCATAGCAGACACCCCAGTTAGAATGCACTTTTTCTGTGGCACACAATGTATTTTCTCAGAAGGGACTTTCAAAGGACCATCAGATGTTTACATTTCTTCTTGTTGCCCCAAATAGTTTTGAATATTGAAATAACTTCCAAAAGATAGAGAAAGTCATGATCCATTACTGATGCGATGAATCCTTACATTTAGGTATCTACGACAGGTTTGTACAAATATCATTTTAGAGATAGTTGAAATATTGGGCTTTCATACTTTGTAATGCTTTGATGTGACAATAAATATGCTGTTGCTATCTAGTCTAACCTCATTGTAGACCTGTAACTTCCTGTTTATGGTTATGTCATGAATTGCACTGGCTTGAATTCAGCCAAATACTGACTGTTCAGCTGAAATATTCCGACTGTTATGATGTCCACAAAACTTTAATTAAATGCACTTGTATCCGACTGCCACAGAGTATGTCAAATTATTCATGTAATAAAACCCTTGTGTATAACTTTTGCTACTTGTTTATGTGAACTTTAGTTCTTTTACAGCCATGAATGTCAGCACATCAACCAAGGACCAACACGAGTCAAGGACAGCCTTTGCATTGACTTCATTACAAACAGGACTGAATTCCTTCCCTTTGATCAGAAGGCAGACACCATATGTAAACACCATAACGTTAGCTAAGACACACAGGACAGGAACGCGGCCCTTGAATTTTAAGTTTTGGCCCTGTGAATTTTAAGTGCAGCCTTTAGCTAGCGACTATGCTTTCCCACTTCCAGGCTCATGCTATAAAACTGGTCTTCCTGATGCATTAAGCTAGCAACACTTTCTTGCCCTGCTCTTGCCTGGCAGTGGAGGAGTAGCCTACCTACACAACAGGCAACACTCCTGATAGGCAAAGCTTCGTTTGAACAGGATATGCCTTTCTCATGGTAAAGCTAATGAAGCTACTGCTTTAAACTTGCGAGTTGGAGAGACACTCCCGAAATGGGGAGTAGTTTGTTAACGAAAAAAAAAGGAAAAGTACAAACTAGTATCATTTCTGTCCAAGTTCTCAACTCCCCTTCTAGCTTTGTTAGGTCATATTTAGATTTTCCTTTGGCTAATGCATTCCTACCCGCTGCTGCAAAGCCAACTCCAATATAAATAGCAAGGCTATTAAATTTAATGAGCGGTTTAATCACTCTTCTTCTGTTCACATTTTTCTGCCTTCAAGCAACACCTCCTCACCACACACATGCACTCAGTCATCCATCTCTAGTAGAGATCTCTAATCTGTGCTCTAAGCCAGAGGCAAAACAGCTCGGGCAAGGAGACCCTGCCCTGCTGCCCAACAACATGTATCATGGCTAACAGTCAGGCTTGTCCAAAGGGCCCCTTCCTGAACCTGCATTTAATCCCGCGGATACCGGGCACTGCTGGAGTGAAGGGCTCTCCTAGCTTCTGTTGGAGGAGCCTGTTGACTTCATAGCCCCACTCCTGCCAGGCAGGTAACCAAAGCTGTCTGACTTACAGCATTAGAGTTGGTAATCCTACATCTGATTCCTCTAGATATAAAAAGGAAGGGATTTGAAGTCATTAGCAGGCAAGTGTTTTAGTGGTATTTCAGATTAAATTCCACTAATTAAATGCCACTTTAAGAGATAATAATCTCTGCTGTAATTGATGTTTCTGAAGACAGGCACACAGACCGTTAAAGTTCTCTTTATGCAAACAACGTTTTCTACTTTTGTACATTAAAGAAAAGGGATTTCATTTTAGCCCAATATTCCATACCTACGCTCCCTCCTGTCCCCTCCCACACAGGGTTTGTCTCTTTTTGAGCCAGTTCTGAAGTGTTTTAAGAATGTTCAGGTGCATTTGGTTTCGAAGTATTTCACACCCTCATGTACTTCCTTTAGAAAATTTTGAGAATGATTCTTTCTCTGCCTGCATAAATAACTTCCTCTAAACTCATTTCTTTTAGCTAAAATAATTCACTAAATTCAAATTTGGGCTTCAACTACTCTTGGCTGCAAGAAAAAAAAAATGTTGAAATAGCCTGCGCATTTTGTACTTCAAATGTTGCCATCATCTTTTTTTTAATGCCAGTACCTTCAAGACCTGTTTTCCAAATGTGACAGAATCGTTACGTTATATTCTTACTTCCTCTGTGAGTCCTAGTGGAAACTTGCTGCACCAAAAGCAACTTTTTAGCAATGAAAATACTACTTAGAGAACAATAACATTATTTTGGTGCCCCTTAATTGAATGCATTATTTTCTAATTTATTTGCTTAAACTGCCAAATTTTTTCTCCCTCTCCCACCCACTCTTTTTTATGATGCCAAGAAAAATATTTAGGTTCTAAAAATTGCCGTACTAGTTTGAAGACTAAGCTATATTTCTCTTTTTGGCTAAAAAAAAAAATCAAAAGCAAACACTATGCTAAGATTTATGTTCCAAGTTTAGCTTTGGAGAGGAGAAAGAATTTGCACCTTCCTGAATTATATTTTCCTGCTTTATCCCCAGATGATACCACCATGAACAGATGCAGCTTTTTTTTTTTCTTTTACAATTTTTGGGGAAAGAGAAGAGTTTTCAAACACATTTGTTTCAATGCAAGGCAAATGACAGGCAAATTTCTCACCACTCTTTGTCTCAGCTTTGCCTTGTAGTCACTATAGTACAGTGTCTTGCTGTGAAACAAGACTTCACTGATTTTTTCAGGTTGTAAAAACAAAACAAAAGAAAACTTATGGACAGGGAGACAGGGAGGAACCACTACCAAGAACTGGGTTAAACAACCAAACCTGTTTTTAACCAACCTTATGGCATAGCTACAAGTGTCTCAACCTGACTCTGCAGATCACTGGTCCACCAAACTTTAACTTCTGTATTTTTCAGTAATATGTGAATATTCCCTTTTGGCTAGAAGCAGACTTACCCTTCCTTCATAGACTTTTTAACTGTTAGCTCTGCAGGCTTTTTAGCTTTCCTTCAAAATACTATAAGCAGCATCTTTAACATATACATTATAATATGTGTATAATAATATATGTACACACGTGTTTGGGGGGGGAGAGAGAGTGTGTGTATACATATGGTTCAGAGACCCTTTTCACAAAATTAGTTTTCAAAATGAGAACACACAGAAAAAGGGAAAATAACTAGAAAACAATCCTTTTTAGGACAGATGAGATTAAAAATATGTGCAAACTAAAACTGTATTACATAAAACTGTTAACTAAAAGGAACTCCGTGCTCACCAGTTTTATTGAAATGGATGGGAACTGCACATTCTCGACATTTTTAATACCATTCACTGGAAGTGCAACCTTATCCAGTGCTGACCTCTTGTGGTACGCAATGAATCTGCAGTCGCCAAAAATAGTTGGCAAAAGTCAACACCATGGCGATGCTGGAGAAATACCGGTAAGCTAGTCCTCCAGACCCAGGCTGGGAACAAAAAGAACACAAAGAGCACATCACAGAGGGCAGACACACACCACACCCCCCCTTTAAATTTTCATTTTTAACTCGAGCACACAAAAATCCTACATCTTTCACAACACTGAAACACGGCAGATCCATCAGATAAAAAGTTCTTAAATTTGAAAAGGATTTATCTAAATTCTTTGCAAAGCTTTAGGAACAGCCTTAGCTGGGAAGCGCTAGAGTAACAGAAATCTCATAATTTATCCTTGCAGATCAGAGCTGTATTTGTATCGTTTTATCACCAATACTGAAATATCTCATCATGTACAAGGCACGCAGCATCCCTCTCTCATTACTTGTGGTTAAGTGCATTTGACTAATTAAACTGTGGAAGTCCAAGTCTCCTGTCTTCCTTCTGATATCTTTCTTGTTGCTCTGTTTCCCACCAGCATGGTATAACACAACAGCTGTCACAGTGAAGCATATATGCTCTACATCTCCATTATTCACTCCTCTAAGCACTTGTCCGTATGACTCAAATCAATTCATCCATTCTAGTTTGGCTCCAGATGATCAGAAAATGAGTCAGCAAGTGGAAAACCAAGTATTTTCAATAACCTCCCTCAATGGTGAGCCCATTTAAGGTCACAGGAAGCAGACACTACAAGCTCTGCTAGGAGTGAACTGTCAAAGCCTGAGGGCTGTGACAAAGTGGACATGACTAACCACATTCTCATATGACTCTGAAGTCCAGCTGCACTGGGCACCCTTTCATGTTGTTACACCTACATCTGCCCCACTAGACCTGCTTCCTACTCCCTGGGATACACCTCGCCCACTCTCCAGTCAATGCAGGGTATCCCCTACCCTCAAAGCAGCAAGGCACTCACTAACAGTGCCTGTACAAGTACTCAGTAAAAATGGTGCTCCGAGTCCTACCTTGGAAGAGGGAAAAAAAATCGCTCCTGCAGCCTTGCTCTTTTAGCATCATCAGAAAAAGCACTATGTACAAAGCAGGCCTTCCCAGTGCACCCTCAGAAATGAGAGCACACTGAGGATGCCTTCATCTTCCCACTCAGCTGGAACTGCTACTCAAACACAAACACGAGAGTCCTTCTAGCTAAAGCTCCTGTGCTTTAAAGTCTCACCCCTCAAAGCTAGCAGAGAGCAAGCCACCCACAGAAATCACTGTCAGACATGCTTTTTACACATTTTTAGACCATCAACACACCTTCTAGCCATCCTAGAGCAGAAACTGGCTCGCTATTTTTGCTCCTTTTTATTTTCCTCCTCTTTTCTGTTTCTTGCAGGTTCCTTGCTCTGGTGTGTATTAGTATCACTGCTATTATTTCCCGTCATGCCAGAGGTGTGATGTTTGTAAAGTAGTGACTCATGTAACCAAGTTTAGCCTGAGCTTTTAGCTAGCACTGACCAGGCTTTCTGAAGTGCTGTAGTGCAGAGGTTTCTGTTAGAAGGCTCAGATGGAGTCCCCTTTAGAAAGGGCTGGTTCCTTCCTTCTGGTCACAGACCTCTTGACCTGTGAAACCAAACAGGATACAGAATAAGGGATGGAAGGAGGAAGGAAAACATTTTTTACTTCCACAGCTTTGGTAAAAATCTGAAATTTCCAAAAATATCTGGAAAATCCCATTCCCAGGCTGCTTCTTTCTTGGGTTCTCTTTTCTTTAAATGTTTACATTTTCTCCCAGAATCGTGGTCAGGAGTTTTGGCATTTCAGGCTGAACTTGTACTACGTAGCTCACTATGTGGGGTGATTTTCAGACCTCATCCTTCTGCCAGCTCCCTTGCTTCCCGAAGTCAGCAGCAAAATGAGAAGTACAGTCTCTCACTGAAGATGTTTCATATTTAGAATTGGCACTTGATAAAGATGTATCCTGCACTGCACTGCTACAAGACATGTGGAGGGAGGCAGACCTGGTGTAGTGTCAGGGCAGGGGAACTAAAAAGCTATCAGAGGAAAGCAAGATGAAAGTGGAAGAGAAATGAAGTGGGTGATAAAATAATTCTGTTATATAAAAAGAAAGCCAGAAGGATCAAAGGATCTTTTTTATTTGCATTTTATCCTCATTTCTGTTCCTTGCAGTTTCCTTCCTCTGCTGTATATTATTATCACCTCTATTATAAAACTTTCTGGTTGCTTGCAATTATCCCCCCTTTAATCTCATGCTAGGCTCTTCCCCTTTGATCCACTTCAGTACACGCCTTCTTGCCATATGACTGATTGTGTGACTGCTGCACATATATGTAAAAACATAATTTTTTTTCGATATATTTCCCCATTGTGTCTCCAGTTTAAGCCTATGAAGTGTAGGCGAAGTTGTGTGTCCTTCACAAAATCCTTTCTGCTTACCTCAGTTAGGGTGGATTCAGCTCCCAATGAAAATGTTACAAATTGAAATCTCCCTCTAACATCTCTGTTTTCTTCTTGCACGTAAGTTAGTTATAATTTCATACAAGAAAAGAACATGAGCTACAGAGAGGGACACCTAATTATGCCCTTCATTGCAAGGCTAAGCTGAGTTCAATGAGAAGAGACAAATTTTGACACTTTCTCTTCAACTTATTAAAAAAAAAACAACCACCACCCTCTCCTGCTGCTCCCTCCTTCCTACCAGCCTCTCCTGGTACCACAGCTTGCCCTGTCTCCTGTCTCAGCAAACTGGGCTTGACACCAGGGCTGAGATATACTGAAGAACTGGGACCTAAGGGCCAGGAAAAGAGCCCTGAGATAAGAAGGAACAGGCTAGAGACAGTCAGGAAGTCAACAGGGAAGGTGCTCCTTCTCCAAAGGACAAGCCGCTGCTTCCTTCTCTGGTGGGGAACAGAAGGCAAAGCAGAGCTGCCCAGCCCAGTCTGACCCCATCCCTCTGCGGAGGGCAGCTCCTCACTCGTGAGCAGCTGCTCTCTCACAGGGCTAACACCAGGCAAAACCAGGTGAAGCCCTATTCTCTGTTTCTCACTGGTTTTACTTTTGGTTTGGGTTTTTTTTCCAGCTGTGCTCTAGCTTTTTGAGTGTATGAAACACGCTGATCCTGGTTGGCAAGGAAATCTCATCTTCATTCTTCTTCAAGGGAAGACTGAATGAACAGTGTATGGATGGTCTGAAGTAGTCAACTGTATTTCTTAACACTGTAAGAAGTATCAAAAAATACTGAAGCCCACATAATATTTAAACAGTTTGTAGCACAAATATTGTTAACTAAACCTTTTAATTTGAAAAGGAACATGATGGAAATTTTCTTCTTTACCTCGTTCACACAGGCTGAATTCCTGTCAAACAGCTACAACAAGCACCCTGATAGCTCAGGAAAAAAAGAGCCACTGAAAGGAGCCATAGAAAGGAGCTAGAAGAGCAGCTGAGCTGTAACTCTCATCCTGGCCTACACAAATCTTCCACAAAGCAACACGTCTTCCAGAAAAAGCAAGCTTTTATTCTCCTTGGCTATAAAGAGCATCTGCTCCTCATGTCCTCCAGAGTATCAGTTCCCCCTCCAGATTCATTCCCCATCATTCCTTTACTTCCACATACACAGTTACAGAATTATATCCACCGCCACCACCATCCTGTCTTCGCTATCATATTCCTTGTGGAGGTGAGAGCTATCTGAGATTTAAAAAGAGCAACAAGTGATTTAATTTTGTCTTCCTTCACGTGAGTTTTGTATAAATAACCACTGAACAAAGGATCTGCAGAGATGGGAATCACAAAATATATTTAGATTTTTTTGCTTTAAGCTCTTGCACATGCAGCATTGTCCCTCTGGAATTAAATGGGACTGCAGTTGTTTCTTATGTTGCTCTGCATTCAAACAAACCCACTAGTAATATCACAAGATGCAGCACCTCATTTTCTAGTATTCTTAGATCACAACATGACCTTGAACATCTTCCCACTGCCACCTTCACAGACCACACTGCAGAAACACAAAGGATTTGCATACGTTGTTGAGTTAAAAGAGAGACCTCAAGATCTTGCTACCTCACATCCTTCACATAGCCTACTCTCCTCGGCACACTGGCATGTCTCTGATGATGCAGCACAGCTTTCTTTTTCTCTTTTTAAAATCTCAAACAATGGAGAGTTTATTGATGTCCCCTGTGCTCTGCCCTGGTGATTAATTACATTCCTCTCTCAGAAATATACTTCACTTGATATATTGTTGGAGGTTCTATCATCAAGAGTAAGAAACTGGATCTTGCTATGCAGAACTGAAAAGCCCTGCGTTAAAATACCTTTTGCATCTGTGAGTATCAACACCCACTCATTGCGTTGCCTTTTTCAACCTTCTCTTCAGTAAGGTGCATTAGTCGGGCTCCTGAAATAAGCACCTTCAGCGCTTATTTTCTGTTCTCATGGTCCTCCTTTGAACTCAAGACAGTCTGTGCCTTCTCAAAACATTAACAACTGTGGTAACAAATATATCTGATAAGAGTTCACAGAACATTAACATCAGCAAGCCAACAAATGGCTACAAGTGTTGCAGAGCATTACATGCAGGGATATGTAACAGACCGTGGAGGCCCTTTAAGACCTCCAAAGGGCAGCTGCCCTCCTGGGGAGCATGGATGGGCACAGCTGACTCTCAGGGCTGGATGCCTAGCTCAGAGACTTCAAAGGCTGCCAGTTTGGGAGGGGACTAGGTTGTTTGTCTTGGTGATTCAAGTCACCACCCCTGGAGCTATTTAAAAGATGCAGATGTGGTGCTTACGGATATGGTTTAGTGGTGGTCTTGGCAGTGCTAGGTTAATGGTGGGACTCAATGGTCTTAAAGGTCTTTTCCAACCTAAACGATGCTATGATTCTTATGATCTACCTGAAGAAATAAAGAAAGTAGTGGTCTCTGTTGGTTTATTTTTGCTGGGTAGTGGTGTTCTGATACCCTAGACCTTAAGAGAGAAATAATATTTTGTATGCATCGCTACTGAATTAATAGTGGTAGCAGTTATTTTAGTAGGCTGGTAAGAGGTGTGATACATGGTCAGTCTGCTAGTTCACAACATGAACAAGAAGTGGGGGATGGGTTGCAGCGCTACAGCTAGAATATGTAGAGCACTGATGAAATATGTGTGCAAATGTACTCATTGTCTGATGTGGTGATGTGTCTGACATTCACAGAGGGGAGATAACGCTAGGGGTAACTTCTGATGTTGCTCCCATGAGATGTGAGCTCTGGGGTTCTCTGTTCAGTCTCTCCCACATTAGCATTACAAACCAGAAGGGCTCTCACAGGCCATTCTGGCAGTTCAGATTTCCTGGGGTGTCAGAACTGTGTAGGCAGCCTCCTGCTGCCAGCAGCACAGAGTTGCAGTGTGCAGGGAAATCCCTTAGTGGCCTGCTCTCCTGGGGTAAGCTGGACTCCATTTCCCCCAAATGTGGCATCCTCCATTGTAACTAGAGAGAAGTGGACCGCTAGATACTGAGGTCTGTCTCAGGTTTTGATGTTTTCTCTTCTGATCTTAAGGTGTGATCTTGAGTCCGTGTGGGGCATGTTTCAACAGGAATCAGGTTTCAGTAGCATATGTAAAGCCTTTCCTTTTTTCATAGCCTAGAGGCTCAAGGTTGTGCTGAGTCTGTTCAGATGCTGTTTTCTCTCAGATGCCCACAGCCTGTATTTCATCTAGAAGGACCTCAGAACATTTCAGATACACAAAGACTATCCACCATCTCAGTGAACTGTATCTTAACCACCAAGCAAGCTACACGGCAAGCTCTGGTGGGAAGTGAATAGTGCACGGTGCCTAGTTAAATCTGCAAAGGTGATATAGACATTCAGGGTGCAATTATCCAAGTGGAAGCTGGCCAGAGCACAGGGCCGTGACTCCTCCCTGTTACTCCAAGTTACTTCTGGGGGAAGGGGAGAGTGTGCTGGCAACTGCAATCCCACAATGCAGAAAGGAGATTCTGCAGTGTGTATTGTTCACCTGCTGACTTCAAACACTGTGTCAAAAGCACAGATATGAAGGCTATGGGGGAGAAGGATGGACATGGACTTCAGAGGAAACACTTGGTTACCATAGCTCTTCATCCAGACAGATGGGAAGAAATTACTGAATTCTCATTGTAGGGGTCATAACTGCAGGTGTCACCGGGAAATTCAGAGCAGCTGTCTTAAGGCACAAAGACAGTAAAATTAGAAAAGCGGTACCTTCGACTGAGGTACAGTCAGCAGTGAGGTTATCTGAACAGGAACTGATATTCCCAATGACTTGTGAAAGAAGATGAAAATGCAGTTTTTATATTGTGAAAGCTGCAGTATTGAGGTCTTCTGCTTCAATTTCACAGTAACACTTCTCTGCCATTTGGTCTATTTCAAACCAAACTAGCTTCTTGGAATTTCTGAATGGCATCCTTCAACCTCAACCCTTCTTCTGAGACTTCAGTTGTATTCTGAGCTGATGCAGAACTTGTGGCTGTGCTGATTTCCTTCTTTTACAACAGAACTGTTCTGCTTGTGCTGCAGTTAACAAGAACTTGGTTACTGGAGGGGACGATCAACATCAGAGAAGAATCAAGTTGGAAGTGACATTTCCGTCTAGGAAAACTATGGTAGAGATTCATCCAGTTTATAGTAGTCCTGTTCAGTAAACATTTGAACATTTTCTTTTCTCACCAAAACATTGAAGAGTTGAGTCTGGGTGCCCTTGGTCTGTATTAAGGGCTGTAAATAAGAGGATGATTGTCAAAATATATTAAGTTTTACAGTTGCATTAAAACTTGCACCAAAACACTTTTTATTGGAAAATGTAACTATGAAGATGTTAATAAGTTTTTTTCCTAGAAAAAATGAAGTATTTGATCAATGAATTAATTATCTTAATTCACGCATGACTTGCTGGAACACACTGGAAACAAACTGGATCAGTTTGTTAGTAACCTGTTTGTGCCTAAGCTCCACAAGATGTTTCTGGGAGATGTAATCTGAGATACTTAATCCTTTTTCCTCTGTGGAGGCTGTGTCTTAACTGGACAGGAAACATGGCTTGCTTAAACCAGCTTGGTTCCAGCACAGTGAAGGCCAGCATGTATATAAACCATTTCTGAGCATATTAGAGTCACTTCCTGGCAGGTTATAGCAGGCAGAGAATTCTGCCTTGTAAACTGAGCAAATTATTATTTCTGAGGACAGGCCATCAGACATTTTGTGTCACCTAATTTCTGATTTCAAAACAGACTTTTTAGAATCTGACAAAGATGTCTGGTGGCAACTTCTTTGTTCTTTCCCTGTTAAAACACAATTCAATTTGATGAATTAAATCTACATGGAAGGCAAAGTATGCCGTTAGAGGGCAAGTGACGGTCCAGATTAACAGGACTTGGGTTAGATGTCCAAGGTACCTATCTTGTTTGTTGAGGTAATCACGATTATTACTCTGAGAACACTTCTATTCCATTATTTGTGCCATCCATGTAAGTATAATCCACATCTTTGTGCAATTCTCTGTTTTCTTGAGGGAGGTAAAACAGGAGGCCCCATTTTCTTGATCCTGCTTTTTGAAAGGGCGATGCTTGTTGGCCTGCTGTAAAGATAAACTGAGCACTTCTAGTGCACTTCATTATACCTCTATAGCTGGATCCTACTTTTGGCACAAGCTGAGGTAGGAAATTGAAGAATGGGCTTGTAGGGAAAGCAAGCCACAGGAAAAGAACAGACGAAAGATAAGACAGTCTGTGCTCATCATAGAGCTGTGCTTAGATGCAGTGGAAATGTTTTATCTTAAGGTGGCAATGATTTCTGCTTCTTTGATCTACAAATGTACGGCTGAGGGAACTGTAACAATAGAGGCTTCAAAACTGGAGGAATTTTAACATAGTATTTTCTAAAGTACCTTAAAGTTGTATGAGAGACATAATCAGACAGTCCCTGCCATGGCAGGGAAAAGGACTAGAAAGCAGTGGACAGCTAATAAGCATCTTGTGTGGAGAAAAAGGGAGGAAGAAGAGGAACTTCCCAATGGAGTTAAAAAAAAAAAAAAGAGGAAGCCAGTGAAATGTTTGGCTTAGCTGGCAACATAAATGAGTGGGGGCGGAGGCCAAGACTTTTTAAAGGTCTTCCTGATAAAGCACTGTAAAGCACTGCCACAAAACACAGCACTGTAAAATAGACACACAAGCACTTAGCTGGAAGTGTCTTAAAATGTTCTTCTGTCTTCCTTTATTCAACCTTTCTGTACTTGTTGTGGTTTAACCCCAGCCGGCAACTAAGCACCATGCAGCTGCTCACTCACTTGCCCCCCCAGTGGGATGGGAAGAGAATCAGAAGGGTAAAAGTGAGAAAACTCATGGGTTGAGGTAAAGACAGTTTAATAGATAGAGCAAAAGCTACACATGGAAGCAAAACAAAATAAGGAATTCATTCACCGCTTCCCATCGGCAGGCAGGTGGTTCAGCCATCCCCAAGAAAGCCGAGCTCTATCATGCTTAATGGTTACTGGGGAAGACAAATGCCGTAACTACAAGTGCCCCACCTTTCTTCTTCCACCAGCTTTATATGCCAAGCATGACATCATACATGGTGTAGGATGTCCCTCTGGTCAGTTGGGGTCAGCTGTCCCAGCTGTGTCCCCTCTCAACTTCTTGTGCACCCCCAGCTGGTGGTGTGAGAAGAAAAGGCCTTGACTCTGCTTAAGCACTGCTCAGCAGTAACAAAAACATCCCTGTACTATCAACACTGTTTCCAGCACAAATGCAAAACATAGCCCCATACAAGTTACTATGAAGAAAATCAACTCTAACCCAGCCAAAACCAGCACAGCATTCCTTTAGCCATCTTCTATACCTGTCGGCTACACTGCTGTGCACTGTAGTTCATCCCTCTACCATGTTCATGTCTTCTCTTCTTGCCACTCCCCTTACACGTCGTAAGAGTCCACAGAAACAGTTTGACAAGGTCAGCCCATCAGCCTTTTAAAAGTGCAATGGGAGAGGTTACTAGTGTTTAAAATGTGGGCTGTTCCAAGGGGCTGGTGGCTTGGGCATGTAATGTAAAGAAGCGCTACTTCTGTACAGGACAGAAGGTATCAACTCAGGCCTGAAAGGCAAGAAGCAAGCAAATAAAAGAGATAAACGAAGGACAAGTTCTATCGCTTTGTTTCTTTCAATTCAGTGCCTAATACACTAATTTCACCACACCAAGTACAAGCTGTGGCAAGTACCCCAGGAACTGAGAAAAAGGAAAAATAGGGATGTTTTCTTTTAGAAATTACTTTCATGTGAAATTCCAAAGATGAAGTGTATTTTTAGCTACTTGTTATCTTTAAAAATATGATATATAAAAATCTACTTGAATTTTCTGTAAGATTTCACTTAAGTTCACATACAGATTTTTCTACTGTTCTCATATTTGATTACTGGAATTGTTTGGGGAAATGTAACCACCTTTCTGTATTCCACAGTTCTGACAAAAGACTGAAATAAAGAGAGAAATACACAGTTATGTGGCTGTAGACTTGTGTAGGTCAGAGTCTTTTGACACAACACCAAGCACAGAAAGCCTTCCACTTAAGAGCAACACAAAATCAGTGACAGCTCATTTCAGAAGCACTGCAGGTTTCTTTGGGTCAAGCCAGGGTGCCCCTCCTGTAAGATAAAGAGTAGGATCAACAAGCATTTCAAAAGAGGATTGTCCTCTTCCATACTGATAAGAAAAACCTAGAACCTTTGAAAGTCAGTTTACAAAAGCACAACGGCTGGAGTTGTTCAAGGATGCCATTCTCACTGAAACGGTGCACAGGTATGGCCGCTTCCAGGGAGCTGGGAGCACACACTGGCATTGCTTGTGGTGAAGAAACGATTTCTCAAAGTCACTTAGCTCTTCTCTTTGTGCCCTTGCAGTAAGTCTATACTTCCAATTACTGGCACCACTGAAAACTGAATAGCCAAATCCGCAAGGCACCTTTGGAAACTTCAAGCTCATAAAACAAAGGAGTATATGAATTCAGCGCATTAGCTGCGCAAGTCTGGATTAGCACATCCTGATTCCATACGCATCCAACTTTGTGCTGGAAATAGCTCTCCTTCTCTATTGTATGTACACATACAACCTTTCCCTTAACATCTGTGTCTTTCCTAAGTTAAAAAAGACCTGTCTTAAGTATGTAGCAGGTAAGCTTGTTACTTGATTTTAAAGGCTTATCAACTGCATAACCCACCTGCTCTTCTACAGACAGCTGTTTGGGGGTGTAAGACTACTGCTCTGATGAAGCTTCGGGTCAGCAAGACACTTCCTCCAGTGACAGTCTCTGTGAGTTAAACTCCCCAGATATTCATACAGCCTAACAGAAGAGAGGAGCAAAACCTCAGGGATTTTGAAGCAGAGCTGCTTTAGAAGTGCGGACTTGCATTTGCTGTCTCATTTTTAAGGAAGGCACTTTTAAGATGCACGTAGGTCCCCTTGTTCTGTTTCCAAGCTTAACTTGACTTCACTGTCTTCAGATGTGACAAACTGTGAATAAGACAAATTAAAAGTGCTTGGAGTTAACTGCATAGGCAGCCTTTTTGCCTGAACATCAGCCAACCCTAAACGTCATCTTAACTCTGCAAAACTGTCAGTAATTGCTTTCAGTCTTAACTGACGTGATAGCTCAGGATGAAGTACTGCCTGGCTTTTCCATGATTCTGTACTCAGGCTACTTGGTAAAAGGGCAGTACCAGCCGAGGCCTCTGCTTTCCTCTGTTCTTTTTTCCATTCCCTATTTCTGCTCTTATTATCACAAAGCCATATTCTCTAGTACTGAAGGAACACACTCATTCCTACAAAATGTCTGTGGTAAGTGGAAACTTTGCAAGTAACCTAAATAGATGACCACAGGCATTATTTAGGGAGAACCCAGGGTGTTTGGGGTTTGGGGAGGGAGGGGAAGGGAAGCTGGAATTTATTTTGTTGTTTTGCAACTGCTGTATCCCTGAGTTTAGGGGTTGAATAGCTGAAGCAGCATGCTGAAGGAGACAGGTTCCTGACACCTCACTTCTTCAAACTGATGTTGGTCTCTCACAGACAAACACTTGCAGGCTTAGCGGTAATGTCTGAGGTGTGAACACAAGTCAGCTGACACGACACTCACTGCCAGAGGTTACGAGGTTACAGACTTCTATTAGGAGAAGAAAATACAAATTTTATCCAGCTTCCTTTTCCCTTTACCTTGAAGCTCATATTTCACATCCAAGAGGAAACACACATTTTTCTGATGAAGACTACTCAGATGTATCTGGTGCAGCTGAAATGTGATATAAATCTGCATTTTGTTACTTAAAATCACTATCCATTCAATAAAGAAACCAAGCAAGCAGATCCGCGCACCCTACATGTTCCACCAGCTTGAGCTCCTCCTAACAGATTCTGTGTAGGACCAGAGCCATTACACAGGAAAGGTGTAGGACACCCAAGTACTTAATGAAGCTGAGATTTGTGGCAGTGCTTCACACTACTTATCTGATTATCAAAACCTGACACTTTAACATCGTGAATCTATGGCCCTGAAACTCAATAAAAATTAGATTTTTGTTGTATCCCAAGATCTCCTATTGCTTGCCCTGGCTGCTTCACCTCACTGTTTGCTCCTCAGCCTTCCACCTGAAAACAGGGAATTGCAACCTTTATGTATTTCAGTTACACCTGTATTAACAACTTGAACAGGTTCAGTGCCTGTCCTCTAAGGGCCAGTGGCACTGCTCAGCTTATATCCATGTGGCAGCATTCCCCCCTCCTAAAACAAGTCCCCACACTGCCCACTGGCAAGGGTTTCTGGCTTGTGCCTGGGCATTGCCTGAGGAGTACTGTCTGCACGGATGAAAGCCATCCCAAGAGGCATGTTATCAGCATGAACAGTCACATATCAGTGACCACTTGTGCCCTGTTTAGCTCATTATTTTTGTATCGTAGTTATTCCAAAAAAAGGGGAAGTGCTTTTCATATTTTCTTATTAAAGAGAACAGAGTTATGAAATACAATTTCTTCAAATACAGACTTACAGGCAAACGAGCAACAGTAAAGCAGAGTATGGAGTGCTGTGGGGACGCAATGAGCAAGTCCTTCCAAAAACATGCAACAGCACAATCTGCATTTTAGGAGTTTTTAGACCATGATTTCAGGAACAACTAAAAAAACCCTAAAGTAACCATGCCTGGCAGCCTAACTCTTATTTACTGGGTAATGTAAAATAAATTCTGGAGGCAATGTTGTGTTCTTAAAGAGTCACTGTCAAATTAAAAACAATAGAAAACATACTTGCATTTCAAACCTGTTTGTCTCCTGGTATTGTATGTCACATAAACTGCAAAACAGACGCTATTAGCAATATTTTTTTCTTTTGCCTGATGTGCTGGCAATCTTCAGGGCTATTTTGGTGGATCTTCCGCACAGCAACAGGAAGGAGAAAACATTTTTCAAAGTGTGATTGTAAAACCACAAAGTACTAGCTTGAGAACTTGGCCACTTGTCCCTTAAGCTGCCCTTATTTCATACCAAAAGTAACCCAACAAACATGCGCTAAACTCTCTAGATTCCCCACCCTTACCAGTCACCGTTTCCTCAGCTACAGACAACCTTAAAACAGTCTTTAAAAAAAACGTCACTCCTGGATGGGCTGTGCTACTCTGTAAATAAAGAGGTTATTCCCTACTCCATATCCAGAATCCTTAAACCTATCTCCTCATCTCTTTTTTCCATAAGACAAACAGAACAAAGGAAACTTCTGCCCTTCTGACTTCGCCAGCGCCTGCTCTCTGGTCTGCTGAAGCGTATTGATCTCTGGCGTAGCAAGCCATTCTCTCCCAGGGCCCAGCTGCCCTGTTCTCTCTCTGCCCTCCAGCAAGAATCTCCCCCAGCAAATCAATAATGTATCCCGGAGCCTGCCTTTCCCTGGGGAACGCAGGCTGCCTCCCTCCACCTGCACAGCTCTCAGCACACATGCTGCTTTCAGGGAGAGGAAATTAATGCAGCAGCCCCTGTCCGGCTCAAAGGCTACACTGGGCTGGGCTGCCCCAGCAACAGGCAGGACTCGGGAGGCCCCTACCAGCTCATCACCACCCCTCGGGCACTGGGATACTGCTCGCAGTCTGCAGCACCCTCCCAGGCATCACAGGCAGGTTGAAACAGAGAAACAGCTGTCCTGATGAGATCTAAATGGCAAAAGAGTATTTTTGGATAAACAGAATATCTCAATGGAAATTAGTATTTTAGTCAAATGATGGGTTAAGAGCTGTGCCCTTTGGTTAGCCCCCTACACAATTGTGCGAGGATGCAGTCTTTAATTACATGTGGTGTTCTAGGGTGGGTTTTTTTTCCTGTGGGATTCTGGCATAATTTGGTGAGCAGAACAGCCAGTCATCACTTGGTGAGTGCCTGGTCAATAATTTGATTCCTCCTCTGTTCTGCCTGTGCTTGTGTGTCCTTATATGCCGAATGTTGCTCTAACTCTGCTCTGCACAGAGAATTATTCATCGATGTTGTTCAGGGGCTCTGATGGCACAGTAACTCAGCAACATTAATGTATATGTTGTTACACTCCCTTTGTAGGTGAGGGGCAAGTTTTCACACCATCATTACTACTCGAGTGATGAGAGACTCAGGATATGGGTATAGGAAAGTTTCCTCCTGCAGCAAAAGCAGTTGAAGACATTCCCTCTCTCTCAGTCCCCATCTCCAGCTGCCCACCCAGTCCCACTCTCGCAGCACAGTTCACAAGCTCCATAGTAGCACTGATGCAATCATTCATGAGATTGGCCTGTAGATCATCTGCACTGCAGGCCCACAAACAGTTGCATTAGTGCATTTGGGGAGCTGGTAGCTGCCGCGCAGAGGCAGGGAACAGTGTATGGGCAGATGTGACGTGAGGAAACAGAATCTAGCTTTGATATCGCAGAAGATGTTCATTTAACTAAACCTTAAGGCTGGTAAAGAATATGAACAAGGGACACAGTACTTTGTATTTTCAGTCTGAGACACCTCCAACTTTAGTTTCACTTTTTCAGAGTATTTAGCATTTTTTTGGCACTTTATTGGGAGTAGAAGTCTGGTGATCTCAGCTGTAGCTGTGACAGTGCTGGTTGGACATCCGAGCAATGGAGCACATACCTGCAGTGGCCAGCTGGAGCTTAATTTACTGCCAAGCATTGTGTAGCAGCTCTGTCGTGCTGGCAAAGAGAGACTGCAGTTCTGCTAAGCGGCGTTTAACTACCTTGCTCCTGAGACCAGCCCGTCTCCCTCGGACCTCTGCCACATTGCTCACTAGACGTGTTCCAGTTTCTGCAAAACTGAAATGGGAGCCAGCTGGATTAACAGTGCCCAGCTACAACTCATGCCCAGAGCACCATCCACCTCATGCACTCAGGAAGAGAGGCATCCTGAGGAAAAAAACATACGATCGATCATGCCACTGAAACGTGCAATGTGATGAATATATGCAGGAGGATAAATTAAGAATGAGTCCTGCAGTGTAATTTTGCAGGTTGTATTTACAGCAAATAAAGGACACACATCCCATTATCTGAAATAATCTATGTTACTGCATGACCATTAGCAGGATTGATCAACACTGTCCCTCCACAACATGCCTTTCTGCCATTTGAGCTGGAGGATTAACCTCTATCAGTGGCAAATTGCCATCTTTTATAGAGATGAGCGGTGCAGGGACTTGACGGTTTCTGTTATTTGTTGACAGCAGAGGAACAGCAAACCGTGCGTGCAGCTCCATGTTTCCAAACCAGCTGGTCTATCCCATTCCCCTCAGCTCTGCAGCAGTGACCAGCCCCTCCACCATTCTGCTTCCTTGCCCTGCATTTGGGCAGGACTAGCCAAGCTCAGCACAAGGGATGAGGAGAGGCCGAGCAAGGCAGAGGTGGAAGGCCACGCAGCAGGACTCCCAGCACCAGCCGGCCCCGGGGCCACCTCGGCTGCGTGGTCAGAGCCCTGCGGGGCAATGGGCCCTCCTCCACGTTTGGGAGGGGAAAGGCAGCTGACGAAGAGCAGCTTTGTTGCCTTCGCTCTTCCCAGGCAAACCTTAGATTCCTCCCCTTCAACCCAGTGTGCTTCTTTCTCTTTGCCTTGCTCAGGAACGCTGTTTCACCCTCTAGCTTCTGTCTGCCCACCTCATCCACGCCAGCTCCCTCCCCGCAGGCTGCACACCCCGTACTCCGGTACTTCCAGCTGCTGAAGGAGGAGAATTGCAGCACCATCTGCCCACACCACATCCCGCCTGACCTCTTTCCCGACCGCCACAGCCACCCCTTCCAGCCCCCGCTATCCCGCCGCCTCCTCCCGCCCCGCCACCCTC